>CAUYQG010153483.1:0-15810 GCA_963574415.1 Tarsius wallacei
GATGCTGGAGAGTGTGAGGAGAAAAGGGAATACGTCTACACTGTTGGTGGGAGTGTAAATTAGTACAACTTCTGTGGAAAACAGTGTGACGATTTCTAAAAGATCTAGAAGGTGATCTTCCATATGATGCAGCAATCTGCCCTCTGGGAATATACTTGGAGAAACTCAAATCATTCTATAAAAAAGATACCTGCGCACGCATGTTTATTGCAGCATTATTCACAATAGTAAAAACATGGAACCGACCATGCTGCCCATTGAAACTGGAATGAATAAAAAAATGTGGGCCAGGCTCGGTGACACAACCTGTAATCCCAGCACTTTGGGAGGCCGAGGTGAGTGGATTACCTGAGCCCACGGGTTCAAGACCCGCCCGGGCAACTTGGCGAGACCTCGTCTCTACAAAAATCAAAAATTAGCCGGGCATGGTAGCGCGCACCTGTAGTTCCAGCTACTTGGAAGGCTAAGGTGGAAGGATCACCGGAGCCCAGCAAGTCGAGACTGCGGTGGCCGGGAGCGTGCCACTGCACTCCAGTCTGGGCTATGGAGTGAGACTCCAACTCAAAAACAAACAAAAAATGTGGTACATACACACATGATGGACTATTTCACAGCCATAAAGAAGGGCAAAATTATAGACTTTGCAGCAACTTGGATGGGTTTAGAGTGTATCATACTCTGTGATCTATCACAGAAATAAAGAACTGAATACCACATGTTCCCACTCAAAAGTGCCCTGAACACTTATCATAATTCTACAAGAAAGGGATTGACAGTAGCAGGACACTGCCAAGGGGGGGGGGGAGCACATAGCATCACCAAGGCTACCTGATCCAAAACCAGGTGAAGTGAGGACCAATGGGAGGCCCAAACCTCACCTGTACATAGACCATTTATGTATCTAATCCTGACTTGTGCCTCATAGCTTTAAAATAAATACATATTTTTAAAAAAGTTTATTTCTAAATTCAGAATTCAGGGAGACAGAACCTGGCTCCTGGCATTTCTGGAACTGGTCTCCTCACCTCTTAGGCTTCACCGTCCATTTTTATAAGTCTAGGGTTGCTGTTATTAATTACCTGACTAACCGAGCATTATATCAAACTCAAGTTATAGTTGCATTTTGTTAATAGTAACAAAATGGTTTGCATTTCCTGGTATTGTCTGCTAAAAGGTAGATTACAGTGTTTTCAGTAACACCAAACAGAAGAGTTGAATAAGCTTGTCATAGAGTAAGTGAGTTAACAGAGCTTATTAAAATAAAACATTATTCACTACAACATATTGTTGATTAGTAGATATAACACACAAAAACTTATATAAATTTCACGGCTTATGGTTACATGGGTGCCATATTTTCTTTTCTTTTTTCTTTTTTAGTTGGCATCTCACTCTGTCGCCCAGGCAGGCTGGAGAGCAGTGGCATGCTCCCGGCCACCGCAGCCTTGACCTGCTGGGCTCAGGCAATCCTTCCACCTTAGCCTTCCAAGTAGCCAGAACTACAGGCACGCGCTACTACGCCCAGCTAATTTTTTGATTTATTGTAGAGACGAGGTCTCACCATGTTGCCCAGGCTGGTCTCGTTACCCTCAGGCTCAGGCAATCCTCTTGCCTCGGCCTCCCAAAGTGCTGGGATTATAGGCTTGAGCCACCGCACCCGGTCTATATTTTCAAATCTATGACCACTGATAAAAGGGGACAAATAAGGATTCATTTCTCTCAGTTGAGTGAGCGCAGTTTTCAGAGGGTCAAGTGTTCTTTGAAGTGACTTAACAGGGAATGTATGGGAGATAAGGGATTACATTTTCTTTTGCTATTTCTCAGGAATGTAGGTACATGCAGGCCTACTTAAAAGTTATGCCTTTCTTTAAGGGTTGTGGCATATGGACAGACAATAGTGGGTTTCCACATCAGGTTGAGATATTAACTTTTTAATCAGCTTTATTGAGTTATAATCTACATACAATGAAGTACCCGGATTTTAAAGGTACAATTCAATGAATTTTGACAAACATAATACATTTGTATAACTACCATCACCATGAAGACATTCCAATTTTCCCTTACTCCCCCCAAATTTCTTATGCCTCATCTCATTCAATCCGCTCACCCCATGCCTGGCTACTGGAAATCAATTATCTGTTATCTGTGTGTGTGCTTTTCTAAGACTTTTATATAAATGAAATTTGTTTGAGTATGTCTTCTTTCAATTAGCATGTTTTGAAATCCATTCATGTTGTTGTATGCATCAGTAGTCCTTTCTTTAGCCTACACTGTCTTATCTAATCTGACAATCTCTGCCTTTTATTTGGGGTATCTAGAAAATGTTTAATTAATGTAAATATTGATATGGTTTGGTTTGAATTTACCATCTTGCTATTTATTGTTGTTTGTCATTTTTGCTACTTGTTTTCACTCTTCCTGCTTCTTTTGGATTAATAAAATTCTTTTTCTGATTTTATTTTATCTCTGCTATTAGCTTATTAGCTTATTAGCTATACTACTCTGTTTTATTTTTATCAACTGCCCTGGGGTCCAAAATATCCTAGACTTATCACAATCTACCTTCACATAATATTATACAACTTCACATGTAATGTTACAACAATATGCTTATGTTTCTTTAGTATGTCCTTTGTGCTTTGTTATATATTTTATTTCTACTTATGCTACACTGAAATGTATCATTATAAATTTTGCTATAATTATTCAATCATCTTTTAAACAAAATAAAATGAAAATAACCTTTTATATTAGCTACATATACTATCAGTGTTGTTCTCCCTTACTTTTATTTAGATCCACATTACTATCAGTTATTGTTTTCTTTTTGAAGAACTTATTTTAATAATTTGCATAACTCTGGTCTGGTGTTAATGAAATCTCTTAGCTTTTGCCTTAAAAGGTATTTATTATTATTATTTTGAGTTGAAGTCTCATTCTGTCACTCAGGTATAATCACAGCTCACTACAGCCTCAACCTCCTGGGTTCAGGTGATCCTTCTGCCTCAGCCTCATGAGTATCTGGGACTACAGGTATGTGTCACCATGCTCAACTAATATTTTTTACTTTTGTAGAGATGAGGTCTCGCTGTTACCCAGTCTGGTCTTGAACTTCTGGCCTCAAGTAATCCTCTCACCTCGGCCTCCCACAGTGCTGGGACTATAGGTATGAGCCACTGTGCCTGGCCTAAAAGTATTTATTATTTATTCACTTTTGAAAGATATTTTTGTTGGATAAAAAATCCTATGTTGCCCTTTTCTTCAGTACTTACAGAGATTGCTCCCTGGTTTTCTGACTTGCTTGCATAGTTGATGATAAGTATGTTCTCATTCTTATGTTTGTTTCTCTGCACATAACGTGCCTTTGCCCTCTGCTTTTAACATATTCTTTTTGTTTACACAGATTCAACAATGCGATTATAATGTGGATTAGTGTGAGTGTGTGTGTGTCTGTTTCCAGTTTACTCTGCTGGAGGCTAATTGATCTTCTTGGAAATATGGTTACATTATTTTTGTTAAATTTCAAAAATTTTTGGCCATTATTTCTCCAAATATCTCCTCCCTCTTTGTCTTTTTCTTTTTTCTTTCTTTCTTCTTTTTTTTTCTTTTTTTTTGAGCTGGAGTCTCTCTCTGTTGCCCAGATTGGAGTGCAGTGCAGTGGCATACTCCTGGCCAACACAGCCTCGACCTGCTGGACTCCTGAGATCCTTCCGCCTCAGCCTTATTATTTTGAGTTGAAGTCTCATTCTGTCACTCAGGTACAATCACAGCTCACTACAGCCTCAACCTCCTGGGTTCAAGTGATCCTTCTGCCTCAGCCTCATGAGTATCTGAGACTACAGGTATGTGTCACCATGCTCAACTAATATTTTTTACTTTTGTAGAGATGAGGTCTTGCTGTTACCCAGTCTGGTCTTGAACTTCTGGCACTACAGAAGTTCGAACTACAGGCACGCGATACCACACCCGACTAATTTTTGATTTATTGTAGAGACAAGTTCTCGCCAAGTTGCCCAGGCGGGTCTCAAACCCACAGGCTCAGGCAATCCACTCACCTCGGCCTCTCAAAGTGCTGGAATTACAGACTGAGCCACCGAGCCCGGCCTCCTCCCTGTTTTTCTGGGACCCCAATTTCTGGGTCATTGGCTCTTTATTAGTATTCATTCTTTTTTCTCTTTGTATTTCATTTTAGATTGTTTCTATTGCTAAATCTTTAAATTAACATCTCTTTTCTTCTCTAGTATCTAAAATGCAGTTAGTCCCAGACTTTTTTTTAATATATTGTATTATTATTACTAATAGTTCCTTTTATATCATATACATCTTTCATTTCTTCCCTTATTAGGTTCAGGTCTTTTTTTTTGCCTATTGTTGAACATATAGAACATAATTATAACAGTGATTTTAAGGTACTTGGCCAATTTTATCATCTTCATCATTCCTGGGTCTGTTTTTATTGAATGAATATTTCTTCTAATTATGGTAATGTTTTTCTGCTTCTTTTTTGGAAATTATTGATGTCAGCATTTACTAATTTTACTTTGCTGTATTCTGAATATTGGTGTAGTTCCTTTTAATTTTTTTAGATTGGAAAATATTATCCCATTATATGAGGGATCCAGTGAGCAAAAGCATTTTCTCTCCCTCCCTCCTTTCCTCCTTCCCTCTTCTCCCCTCCCCTCCCATTTCTTCCTCCTCAGACATTTACTGGGCACCATGTTAAGTTTTATGCTGGATGCTTGGGCCGTACAAATAAACAAGATATTTTGGCAGTGGTGGAAAACTGCCAGAGGGGACATGCTTCATCAATAGGGGTGCCTGATGTTGAGCCAAGTAGGGTGGGGACCAAAGTGGGGCCCAAACTTTGCCTGTACAATGACCATTTGTATAACTAACTCTGAATTGTACCCCACATCTTTAAAATTAAAATAAATAAATAAATAAAGTAAATGAGAGAGAGGAGATCGAGGTGGGGAGGGGGCCAAAGCTAGGAAACATGGCGACTGTGGCTCAAGGAGCCACATGGTCAGACCATGGCTTAGCAAAACAATGACCTCGTGTAGTTCTTTAAAGAGTACTGCATTTTATTCTGGCATGATGAAATTTGGGATAAACTTTATCTTTTCAAGACCTGATATTGAGCTTTGTTAAGGCAAGTTCAGAAAAATCTTCTGAGGATTCTACTGGATGCTCCATGTATCATGACTCTCTCTTCTGGCTGGCTAGTGAGGATACAATAACTGAGAGTTTTTTTAGTTTACTGCCTTCCAATGGTTCTTTCTTCATCCTTATAGAGATTTTCCCCACCTATGCACAGATCAGAATTCAGCCAAAGATCCAACAGGAACTCTCTGCAAAGTTCAAAAGATGAATAAACTATAACAGAAAAGAACTCTTCTTTTTCAGTCTGCCACTGAAATTCTAGTCAACCTAGTCTTTCTAAACTCAGATTTTTGTCTCCTCAACTCAGTGAGATCACTCGGGTCTATTTTCTACCACTTCCGTGTACTTCACACTATCTGAAAACTTCCTAAAGTCTAGCTGGAACGGTCATAAAACTCAACTTACTTGTATCCCCTCTCCCATGGATCACAATCTTACACTACCTGTTGGCCCGTGTCTGAAAACACTTGTTTGGTATGTTTTGTCTAGTTGTACAGTTGCTCAAGATGGGAGGGCAGTTTCTATAGTAATTAATCCATCTAGCAGATTACTTTAGTTGTAATATTCCACATTTTGTGTTATAAACTAGGTTTATTTCAATCCCTTACTTGTGTCACCTTCAAAAGACTGACAAACTTTAATAGCCATTTATAGAACTAGCTGTGTAAATAGTAGGAAAGCTCATTCACATTACATTGTATATAATTTTTGTTAATATATAAAGGACCTGATACGATATTGAGTCTAAGTTCTAGGTCCTCAGCAAGTAAATAAATATCTCTAATGTTTAGTTCCTCATTTTGAAGTAAGTATGAAAATAGTACTTACTTTATAAACCTATAATGTATATAGAGTATTTAGTTCAGTGCCTGGCAGTTTTGGTGCTCAATAAATGGTATCTTAAATCTTTATTAATACAATTTGAATAGAATGGATATTCTATAAGATGGCCTAGTATGCATACAGGATGTTACAAAAAGGGGCATTAGAGTTTATTATACTGCTTCATAATTTTTATCACAAGTTATTTCTTTTAGTATGCAATTTAAGGATGAGACAGTTTATTGTTTTATTTACATAAAGATACCATTTCAACAAAACCTTACTGAAAACTTAATACATATGAAACCCTGTAGTGGGCATATGCAATAAACAAATATTGATAATTCATAGTTTATGCCATCAAATATCTTATAATCTAACAATCAATTCTACAATAAAAGTCCTCTTCCATTCACACTTGCATATAACTACCTTAAGACCTCTAATGTCATCATTCTTTAAAATGTTTCACATTTTTATTTTCACTTGAAGTATGACTTCTATTATCTCTGGATTCATTTTTTTCCGTAGGACTATTATGGGCTCCAGGAAAGAGGGATCTATCCTTTCTGCCTATGCATCTTTGTCTTGACCCAAGGTGTCACTGGTCTCATAGTGAACAATTTGCTACTCCCCTGCACAGAGCCAATAAATACTATAATTTTAAAGTATTTTTGATATTTTCACTTTAATCCCTAAATTAAGCTTATCATTTTTCCAAGTTTAATTTAAAAACATGGAAGTAACTCTTTGACAGTTCAAATAGCATACGGTAAAGTAACCAAACTTTTGGTAATAACCAACCCTTCTGAGTTAGTACCTGAAACCCACGATGAAGAGAGCTAAATAGACACCATGTTTCTATAGAGCAGAAAGTTGAAGACAAAACAAATTTGAAAGCAAAGATGATGAGGATGTTAAGCTTCTAGCTAACCAAAAGCTAATTCCCCAGAGAAACTTCTTACTAAAGTTGGAGTGTTCTTTGTCCATGTGCTGATTTGCACTGTCATACTTTCAAGTCTCATCCACACCCACTCCCAATTCCGTGAGAGTTGCAAGTTGTTACAGAGGAGTTCCTAGGCTTTTTTTTTTTTTTTTGAGGTGGAGTCTCACTCTGTCGCCCAGGTTGGAGTGCAGTGGCACACTCACGGCCACTGCAGCCTCAACTTTCTGGGCTCAGGCGATCCTTTCGCCTCAGTCTCCCAAGTAGCTGGAACTACAGATACGTGCCACCACGCCCAGCTAAGTTTTTTTTTTTATTGTAGAGATGAGATCTCGCCAAGTTGCCCAGGCTGGTCTCGAATCTGTGGGCTCAGGCAGTCCTCTCACTTCAGCCTCCCAAAGTGCTGGGATTATAGGCCTGCGCGCCCAGCCCTTATATCTTAACATATAACAGCATTGACACCTTTGTGTGGGATATTGTGTTTTTCTATATGTGAAAGGATGTGTTAACCATAACAGAATACATTTTATGAACTAATGTGGAGCTTCTGTTTAACTACACTTTAATTGCAATTACATATTTGCTGTTATTGTTTTACTGAACTTAGTCTTTCATTATCATGCTCTCCTGTACATGGAGCCTGCTCATGGGTTATAGTTTGCTTCCATTATTCCTTATGACCCAGCGTTTACCTAATACTGAAAGCCCTCTGTAATGCCTCACAACATATTCTGCCCTCTATACAGAACCCCTGGATACTGATTCTGCCCAGCATTTTCTACACAGTTAGCTTTTATAAATTTGACATTGCAGTGATGCCATTCTTATAGGAATATCCCCTCTCTGGCTTATGTTGTGGGGATTTATTCAGTGTAGCCATGACTTGCAAGCAAGATTCTATATGTCCCTTCCCCACTTGTGGGGCTATTACACATTGCCATAAGAAGACACGTATGTTATTGAAGATTATCTGTTACTTATTTTAAAAATCCAGATGTTCAGAGTAATGCACAACATGACATTTCTAGCTTTAGGTTCTTGTCTCCTGCTATCACTATAGGGCTGTCATGATAGCACTTTTAGCACAGCATGCTTCAAACTGGATGATTATTTTGAACATATCCACAGCCTACCTCCTCTCTGCTTTCTCTATACTTCAAATGTCCAAACCAGACATCTCTCCACTTACTAAAATTTATATTAGTTTTTGCTGTCTCCCTATTCTGGTCTAGAATGCACCTCTAAAAAGTAACATACATGTATATTCTTCAGGAAGTTAAATGACAAAGATTAATTTAAAAAACGATTTCACAATGTCCTTATTCCTTTCTTAGCATAAATGCCTAAAAACATGAAAAAAATGCCTATTTTTCACAGCATGTGTCAGGTTTTACCTAAAGAAGTCAGTCTTCTGTTGTCCTGACAACCCTAGGTCCCAGATCGGTCATTGCTCAGTCGTTTATCAGTGGCAGGACATAAAACACGTACCCTGCTTTATAGCGTGTACTGTTCCTAAGAAGACTATGCCATCCAAAAGACCACCATGATGGCTAAATAGTAGAAAGAAGAGCTTTATTGGATATATCATTTTGCAACCCTGAAAGAATCTCTGACATGTAACAAAGGTGCACTCTCTTTGAATTGGAAAAGGACAGGTTAGTTTTTATGCCTCACGGGGTAATACAAAAGATTGTTACATATTCAGCAGGTTTGGGGAAAATGCTATACATATTTATGAGGGGAGTTCAGTGCATGCACAATGGGCAAACATATATATAACATACATCCATGTTTATTTTAAGGAAGAGTTTTGACATAAAAAGGATGTGAATTTGGCTTTTTATATCAAAAGGGGAACTATAGGCACAGAGACAGTTTGCTTGTGCAGTTTCTAAAAGCTAGTTGAAATTGGCTTGAGGTCTGAAGTTGTAATTGGTAAGGAACGTTTGTAAGGCCAGTCCTCTGTCCAATCAGAGTTGTAGTGGTCTGCTTTGTAAATCAGTTAAGAAGTGTCTGACAATTTTCTTGATAGCTCGTATTGTTTGCAAGTTTAGCAAGAGTGTGGTTTTCCTTGCAGCTATAGGAACTTCAGAAGTTTCTATGCCAGACAAACTGAACTCTTGACACTTAGGTAACTTTTGTGTTTTTAACCTTAGAGTTCATCTTAGTTGATAAAGGGGCATCTATATTGGTCTCTCAGATCACAACATGCTTGAGAGGGAATCACTCTATTACTTTGCCTGAAACAGAAATTATGGGCCAATATGTGAAACAACAGGACAGGTCTCTCCTAAATCTATTTTTGGAGACACATAACTCAAAGGAACAACCAAACAGCATTCTTAAACAAGGATGCTTTAAAACCAGGTTTGTTATTGTCATTTATTTTCCCTCAGAGAAGATGTGTAGTATATCTTTTGAGAAAAGGGCTCTGTAATTTGCCCTGTTTTGTTTATGTAATGCAGGAAAAATATCTTTTCCTCATCTATCCTGGGTTTATGTTTGAAGACCCTATAGCAAAAGACAGATTAAAAAAGAAAAAAACAATACATTTACTTAATATAAGTTTTACATGATACGGGAGCAAGCCTTCATAAGAAAATGAAGACCAACATGTTAAAAGAAAAAAAACAACTTAAATTAGCTGGGCGTGGTAGTGCACGCCTGTAGTTCCAGTTACTTGGAAGGCTGGGGCGGAAGGATCGCCAGAGCTCAGCTGGTCTTGGCCGCGGTGGCCAGGTGGGTGCCACTGCATTCCATTCTGGACAACAGATTGAGACTCCAACTCAAAAAAAAAAAAAAAAAAACAGAAAAAAACTTAGGAGATTAAATTGAATAGTTTAACTGAGCAAAGAGCAAGACACAAATTGGGTAGCCTTCTAAACCAGAGTAGGCTAGAGAGACTCCAATGCAGGCCCACGGTGGAGAAAATTTTATGGACAGAGAAAGAAAAGGGACATACAGAAAGTGGAAGTGAGGTACAGAAACACTGAATTGGTTACAGCTCAATGTTTGCCTTATTTAAGCTGTTTGAACAGTTGGCCACTTCTGATTGGACAAAACCTGGTGATTAGCATAGGTTAGTCAGTATACACATCCAGTTATGTTACTGTTGCGGGAAAACAGAGAGGCCGTGACAGCAAGGCTATCTTAGGAAGAAGTGGTTAATTAGTGCTAGCGCAACTCAGCAGGCTGATTTTCCAAGGCTGAGCAACTCGGAGAAAGAGGAGAGGGGTTTTATCTGTTAGTTTAGGTAAGGGAGGAGGTCGTGTTCTATGGCTATGTATTTTTCTTTGGAATTTTCAAGGTGGTATTTAGCAAAACCAGATTTTCCAAGAATAAATTGTCTCCAAGGTATACATGACAAGCAGGGGTTGTAAACCAATAACTTCACAAAGAGAGGATGTGGGGGTAAGGTTGTGAATGGATTACTATCTTGCATTTCCAGGAAAGCTACCTTTGGCTGTTTGGTTTTCTCAAGTCCCATGTCTAGCAGGTCTGGAGCTTGCCAGTTGGTTTTTAAAAGGAGTAATTTCAACTGTTTTAAGTCCCTCTCTGCCACATTACACTTTTTTTTGAAAGGTTAGGCTGGATTCAGTGGCTCAGCCTGTAATCCCAGCACTATAGGAGGCCGAGGCAAGTGGACTGCCAGAGCTCACGGGTTTGAGACCAGCCTGGGCAACTTGGTGAGACCTCATCTCTACAATAAATAAAAAATTACCTGGGCATAGTAGCACGTGCCTGTAGTTCCAGCTACTTGGAAGGCTGAGGCGGAAGGACCATCAGAGCCCAGCAAGTAAACGCTGGGGTGGCCGTGAGTATGCTACTGTATTCCAGCCTGGGCTACAGAATGAGACTCCATCTCAAAAAATAAATAACTAGAGTTACAAAGAAACCTTTAGGTCAAACCCAAAATGTGTAATGGAGTAGCTTTGGGCTAAACTTTTTAACAATTCCCCCCTTTTGGTCATCCTCTCAACTTTGAGAGATAGATCAAAACATTAGGCATTGATGTCACTCTCACCATCATAAATGTACTTATGGTCTTAAATCTTACTGGGACACAGACTAGTGGATTTTGTAAGGTAGGAACAAGGACTTTATATTATTTTTTGTAAGGGTTAGAGTAGAGGGGGCCCCCTCATGTTGGAATCTCCTGTTTATAAGAAAAACAAAGCCTGGTCTGTTTTAGGACTTACCTGCTTTCCTAAAGTTTCAGTTTGATTATGCCACATTTAGCATGCATGACTTCATTTTGCTTTGGTCTGGTCTGTTGAGGCCTAGTGCACAAGCTCAGTCCAAAACAATGGACTCCCATAATTCTGTTTAAACATTTCTCCCTTTTGGTCAGGTTCTCACTTACGTGAGAGTGTGACCAAAATTTACAGCCTTAGTGCCAGTCTCAGGTACCATCATTTTGGGTTTCTGGTCTTAGCACATCATTCATAAGCTAAGGTGTCCTCATGGTTGTACCTTTTTTTTCTTAGTTTTGTCATTCCAGTTGAAGAGGGACCATTTAACATTCTACAGATGGCTGTATGCAAACATTTAAAACTTCTGAGAGAATACAGCACACCACAAAGACTATTATGACTATTAGGAAGATAATACAATGAGTTTGGAGTATGCTTCTTAGCCAGAGTTCCCATGAACCAAACCAACTAGAATTAAATAGATCAAAAAGTGAGCTAGATGAAGACTCTACTTATTTCAAGTAAGCAGCCTGTTTGTAATCCCCTACAACTGAATATCTACAAGAGATGATGTATTTCTCTATGTGCAACAAGAAGTATTAGCATCTGTACAGATACTCTGTTTAGCAAGTAAGCTACCTAGAGAAATTATATTATTTAGGATGAGAACTTAAAGTCTATTGTGCAACCATGGCCTTTGCAGTAGGATCTGCTATAGAGCCTGCTATGAGGAATAAATCTTGAATTATTATCTCCAAATCATGAAAAAGAAACCTAAAAAATGATGCCCATTTAAAAGAGTGAAGCCTTTCTGGCAATGTTCTTGTTAACTTATGATGTAGGTTAAGAGGAATGAAGCAATGTTTTGGTTCTGACTGATTATAAAGCAACAAAGCCATCATTAAAATTTTTTCACCTACATTGGCCTTTCGTCTTCCATCTATCAGGGCATAAGGTTGTCCATGTATAAGGTTGGCTTTGAAATCCTCTACAGATAAAAGTATACCTCATGAATGCACACAAGAGAAATCTCATTTATTTTCGGTCCTATTGTTATGCCTAGAGGCATAAGCAAGGAAAAATTGAGAGATAATAGTCTCATAACAAATGAAGTCTTGATCCATGATCTTGAGAGAAAGCTGTCCATTCCCAGGATGTCACTTGTTTTGGGGGAAAATCTTTCCCGGTTAACTTTACCTTAAGGTTTCTACTGGGTGTACAGTTCTAAGAGTCTGGAGGGACCCTTCTGAGTTGTTAGATTATGAACCCAAGTTTCAAGGTCCTGAAGTTTTGCTGCAGTGTGGGTGGCAAAGGCAGTCTTTCTCTTAGAAGACCCAATATCAGGGTTCTAGATTATCAAAAATTTGATTGTCCTCATTCAGTGGACTATGAAAAGCTTTCTTTACCCAGTAAAACTACACTTTGGCATAATACATTGAAGTTTTGCAGCATTTAATCATATCAGAGTTTGGTAGTGAAAGATACATTAAGTTCTATAATTAGGTTTATAGGCCTTTCAGTGACTATAGGGGGTTAACTTATGTTTTCCATTGAAAGTGAATCTAATTTTCATCAATCTGCAATACATTTGACTAAGGCAAGCTAGTCAATTCAGTTAGCTTTGCCTGAAGCTATTATTTCCGTAATACCTTATTTAACTATTCAGCAATTTGTCAAGTAAAACAAGTACCTCTGCTATTGGAGATTTCTTCAGGAATGTCCCATGAGGAAAACATTTCCTAATAACCTTTGAGCTACTGTTATAACATTAGCTTCTTGCATAAAAAATCTTCTCTACATCTAGAAAACATGACTTGAAAATGACAATTGAATGAAAACCCCTATAAATGTTGGATAGTCTTTTAGACAGCAGAAATATACCTAAAGTTTTATTGTCTTCCCAGGATTGTGAGTTGGACAAACCAAACATTGGTTGTAAACTATTTTGCAATTTAGAACAGTCATCATACCAATATATATGTTTTTCATTTGGATAATTTTCTCTCTTCTATGATGAGTCATGGAATGCAGAGCTTTTCATAATGGAAGCTTTAAAGACTTGGGAGGAATCAGGAGGCCATCCATCCTCTTAAACAACAATTTTTTTTCTCCAAATTAGGAGCACAGCACTGTTTGTTAGTTGGATTACTATAGGTAATTTAAAGTGGATTGTTGGAGTTCATTCAAATTATATTTTTAAACAATTTCAATATTGGTTAATTTAGCATTAAAATCTGGCAAAATACTTTCTTGATGTTCAATTAATTTTTGTCCTGTTTGACTTAGCAATTTTATAAATCAGTCAGTCTCTTTATCAGAGTTCGGGGAATTCTTACCCAGTTCAAATGATATGATGCTAGAGTTATCAGAAACCTGTATTTAAGAATGCTTGTTGTTTTCCAGTAAGATGGTGACAGCATAGGTGGAATGGTGAGATTCTCCAAACACGAGTTCCCAAAAAGACTCTTACTTTCCTTCCCCCACTCACCTGCCCACCACCAGCTGCACCAGTCCTAGGCCCGGGGACCCTCGGTCCCACGCAAGCCAGATATTGCGCCCCCCCCCAGCTGCTGCTGCTCCACTATACGTGACTCCCATCAGCCATGCAGAAATCTCGAATCTCAGCTCCCTCCCCAGCTACATAGTCTCACCCAGCACCCAGCACCAAGCCGCCGGTCACCCAGGGAGGCTCTAGGTGCCTGCCCCTCAGAGATACCAGCTCCATTTCTGGCTGAAGTACCCTGTAAGGGGCCCAAAGCCACTCTCACCGCTCACCACCTGCCCTTTGGAGCTCTGGAGCTCTGCGCCCACGCTGGCTGAGGCACCCAGCATATGACCCCAAGTTTGTGTAAGGGAACAGCATATCTTAAGGAGGTGCTGATCGGTGGCTCTCAGCTCCAGAGGAGGGAACTTCCGGTTCCCTCCTCCACCCCAGCCTGCTGGTGGCACACTGGATCCAGCGCCCAGCTGAGCAGCTGATCCCCGGTGCCTCACATGCCACCACAGCCCATCATAGTGGTTCGTCCAGGGACCCAGAGGAGCAGACAGAAAGGATCCGTGAAAGAGGAGCTGCCCACCTCGGCCATTTTCCAGGCAGAGATTTGAACTGCCCACCCACCCACCACGGTTCCCAAGGGACCAAAACAACATCCCACAGCACAGGCAGATTGTAAGGCAGTGGGAAATAGGTTCCAGTGTGCCCATACAACTGTTGGTGAATACTGGAATCAGCAGATAGGTTCTGAATCACAGCTTCCCCCTCAATTAAACCTCAAAACTGCAAAAAATACAGCTCCCAGCCCACACTCCAGCCTCAAAAGTGAACAAAGCCAGAGGACCTTCATAAGGAAGAACAGGAGATTGCAAAAGCAAAGCAAAAGCAACCCCACCTTCCCTGAAAAACAGAATTAAAGGAGGGGAGGAAAAGGGGGAGAGAGAGAAAAATCTACACAAATGAAGAAAAACTAAAAGAAGAATATGGGTCTCTCCCAGACCCCTGGGAGTACAGACACTGAGAAAACTGAATTCGGAATGCAAACAATGAAGAGCCCCCAGAATGACTGGTCTCAAACTACAACTCTAGATATCAAGACAATAATGGAGAGATTAAAAAGAATTGAGGAGAGACAAGAAGAAACTAGGAAGGAGTTCATAACTGAGATAACAGTAATAAAGAATACTGTGAATGAAATAAATAACAAACTGATAAGCATGGAAAGCAGAACTAGCCAAGCAGAAGAAAGAATCTCAGAGCTTGAGAAACAAAATATAGAACTAACCAAAACTGTTAAAAACATAGAAAAAAAGCTTAAAACGACAAAAAAAACCTTAAAGAGATGAGCAATTACTTCAAGAGACCAAACCTAAGAGTAATTGGCCTTCCTGAGGCAGAAAGAGAGACAGAGACCACACTGGAACAAACTTTCCATGAGATTATTCAAGAAAACTTCCCTTATCTAATCAGTGATGCAAAAATTCAAGCACAAGAGATTCAGAGAACCCCTGCAAGACAACAAATGAGAAGACCAACTCCCAGACACATAATAATTTGCCTAAGCAAAGTAGGTATAAAAGAAAAAATCCTAAAGACAGCAAGAGAAAAAGGCCAGATCACCTACCATGGAAAACCAATTAGAATAGCAGCAGATTTATCTACAGAAACCCTGCAGGCTAGGAGAGCTTAGATCCCTATCTTCAAAGTCCTAAAAGATAAACGATTTCAACCAAGAATAACCTATCCAGCCAAGCTAAGCTTCATCAGCGAGGGAGAATTAAAATCTTTCCCAGATATCCAATCCCTAAGAACTTATGCTGCCACCAGAATACCTCTACGTGAAACACTTAAGAAAGTACTAAACACAGAAGAAAAGGAAAAAAGAACAACGTTCTTCACAAGAGTACAGGGAAAAGAATAAAACACACATGAACCAATGCCAAATCCAAAAGACAGACAACAAACCAAGTGGAACAACAACAACTCTATAAGAACTCTATGATAGGGATCAACTCTCACATTTCAATAATTAGCCTGAATGTGAATGGACTAAATGCACCACTGAAAAGACATAGAATGGCAAAATGGATAAAATATCACCAGGCAACAATATACTGCCTTCAAGGGACCCATCTCACTAGAAAGGACATGCACAGACTAAAAGTAAGAGGATGGGAAACAAATTTTCAGGC
>CAUYQG010153486.1:0-24767 GCA_963574415.1 Tarsius wallacei
AATCCCAGCACTTTGGAAGGCCGAGGCGAGTAGATTGCCTGAGCCTGCAGGTTCCAGACCAGCCCAGGCAACTTGGCGAGACCTCGTCTCTACAATAAATAAAAAATTAGCCAGGCATGGTAGCACACGCCTGTAGTTCCAGCTACTTGGAAGGCTAAGGCGGAGGGATCACAGAGCCCAGGAAGTCAACGCTGGGGTGACCATGAATGTGCCACTGCACTCCAGCCTGGGCAACGGAGAGACTCTGACTCAAAAAAAAAACAAACAAAAAAAAACATGCAAAAGAAAACAATGAGATGCATTATTCCCACAGAAGAGGCCATTTCCATAGTTTTTTCTTTTTTCCATTAATACTCAATGGTGTCATCCAGGAAGAGACCACAGAACCCACAGTTTCCACAGCATCTGTGTGGGGTGAGGTGGTGTAGGTCAGTGGTTTTCACAAGGATGCTCAATGGAGCTGCTCAGGAGGAACTGTAGGTGGAGAGGGGGACAGGAGGGGAGGGAGACAAGTGGACAAGGCACTGGACAGACCTAGGGCCTCTCTGCAACCACCCAGCAAGCCATATCTGGCCTCTACTTCAGCTTTTATTTGGGTCTCGGCCAAAACAGGGAATTTACATAAATAAAAATGCAGGCCAGGTGTGGCGGCTCACACCTATAATCCCAGCACTTTGGGAGGCCAAGGTAAGAGGATTGCCTGAGCCTATGGGTTTGAGACCAGCCTGGACACCTTGGCGAGACTTCATCTCTACAATAAGTACAAAAAAATTAGCCAGGTGTGATGGTACACGCCTGTGGTTCCAGCTTCTTGGAGGGCTGAGGCGGAAGGATTGCCTGAGCCCAGCAGGTTGAGGCTGCGTTGGCCATTGAGCGTGCCACTGCGCTCCAGCCTGGGTGACAGAGTGAGACTCTGACTCAAAAAAAAAAAGAAAAGAAAAGAAAAGAAAATAGATCAGAGAAAAAGGGTGGATCCACCTCTCGAAAATTGGAAAGGGGGCCAGATACATAAGGAATGTTTGGCCTCATTTTTAAAAAATTACAGCAGAATTTTAAACTAGTTAGCTTGCCTTTACTATGTTTTGCTGTTTTCCTTTAACTTATTTTACTTCTTTTTACTTCTATTCTAGTACTAGGAACACCAGTCACATGCCGGGGCAGCCATGTTCTGTTACCACCCCTTTCTAGCCACAACTGATTAGGGCAAGAAAGGCAAAAGGAACCAGTAAGGTGGTCACGATGAAAAGGCTCCACTCAAAGAGGCAGAAAAGCAGGCCACAAGCTCTCACAGGAACATGAATAAGTATGCAGAGTCAGGCTGTGGGCAATGGGGGTGAAAGTTCAGTCATGAGACAATGAATGGTTCATGAGAACATAAATGGGGTAGGAGCCAGCAGAAATTAAAGATAAGCAGGACGTACCTACGGCAGCTGAACACAGGCATACCCTCAGACCTGAAAAGTCACTTCTAGGTTAGATACCCAACTCATGTATGTTCACCAAAAGACACACACAAGAATGTTCATGGAAGCATTGTTCTTCCAGCCTAAAACGGTAACAGCAGTAGATAAATGTGGTTATTCACACAACAGTACACTACACAGTAATGAGAATTAACAAAGTACTACATACAACATGGATAAGTTTCATAAACACCACATTAAGCAAAATAACCTGATTCTTTTTTGTTTTTGAGTCGGCAGCTCACTCTGTCACCCAGGCTGGAGTACAGTGGCATGCTCATGGCTACCGCAGCCTTGACCTGCTGGGCTCAGACAATCCTTCCACCTCAGCCTTCCAAGTAGCTGGAACTACAGGTGCATGCCACCATACCTGGCTAATTTTTTGATTTATTGCAGAGATGAGGTCTTGCCATGTTGCTCAGGCTGGTCTGGAACTCTTGAGCTCAGGCAATCCTCTCATCTCTGCCTTCCAAAGTGCTGGGATTATGTATGTGACACCAAGCCCGACTGGTCAAAATAACCTGATTCTAAAGAGTTCACATTGTATGATTCCATCTATATAAAACTCAAAAATAGGCAAAACTAAAGTCAACCCACAGAATAGAGGAAAATATTTGCATATCTGAAGAAACATGTATATAGACCATATAATAAGTCTTATAACTCAATAATACAACTCAACTAAAAGGTTGGCAAAGGATTTAATAAACTCCAAAGATGACAAAAAATGGCCAAGAAGCATGAAAAGCTGATCAAGAGCATAAGTCATTAGGGAAATGCAAATCAAAACTACAATGAGATACAACTTCATACTCACTACAATGACTAGAATCAAGAAGATAGATAATAATAAGTTTGGCGAGGATGTGGAAAAATTGGGGCCTTCATACATTGCTGGTGGGAATGTAAAATGGTGCAGCCACTGTGGAAAACAGTTTGGCAGTTCTTCAAGATGTTAAACAGAGTTACCATATGACCCAGAAATTCCACTCCTACATATATATCCAAGAAAAATGAAAACATATGTCCAAACAAAAACCAGTGTGTGGGCCAAGGTATAGTGGCACATGCCTGTAATCCCAGCACTTTGAGAGG
Source organism: Tarsius wallacei (assembly GCA_963574415.1). Taxonomy (NCBI): domain Eukaryota; kingdom Metazoa; phylum Chordata; class Mammalia; order Primates; family Tarsiidae; genus Tarsius; species Tarsius wallacei. The sequence continues at coordinate 2,559 of CAUYQG010153486.1, forward strand.
CCGAAGTGGAAGGACTGCTTGAGCCCGGGAGCTTGAGACCAGCCTGGGCAACATAGCAAGATCTCGTCTCTACCAAAAAAAAATGTAAAAAAATTAGTCGAACATGGTGATATATGCCTGTAGTCCCACCTAATTGAGAGGCTGAAGCAGGAGGATTGCCTGAGCCGAGGAAGCCAAGGCTGGAGTGAGCCATGCTCGTGCCACTGCACTCCAGCTCGGGTGGCAGAGTGAGAGAGACCCCAACTCCAAAAAGGAAAAAAAAAGCTACAATATCAGTTGGAGGGAGAGGGACATAAAGATGACAGGAGGGGAAGAAGGTCAGTTACTGAAAGTCAGGCTGTGTACTGAGGAATCCAGGCTTAAGGAAGGAGAAGGAATTTTATACGATAAATTCTAATTTGTGTCACAGATAAGTTAAGCAGACTTGCTTTTAAAAAAAATAGGTCAACTGTGAACTTTAAAGCAGCTTAAATACACAAATTTGGAGTGTGTGCCAACGTCACAGGCTGGTTCCAGACCATCACAACCAGCGACAAACGGAACTGGCTGCCCTGGAGATGGCTGGCAGATAAAGGGTCACTTGTTTCCCTGCGGTTCCTCCAGGAGGCGGAAAGTCTGGGGCATGAAACAAGGACGCCAGGCAGGGAGAGAAAAAGAAACAATCCCCTGAAAAAACACCTGGGAAAAGTTCCTATTCTCTCCAGCAGGATCTGACATATTTTGACAGGCTTTCAAAATTAAGCAAGAAACATTAAGATGAGACAAAGCACAATACAAAACTCCGAAGGGCACAGAGCTACGCTATTTTAAATAGAAATCCTGCCCCACATTGATGGGAACAGAGTAAACAGGCACCAAAAAAAAAAAAACAGATTCAAGGACAAAGAGGAGTTAAAATAACATTGCTGGATGGAAAAGGTAGAACAAGGAAGATAAATGAGTATGTTTGTATTAATTAAGATTCTATCCACTTTTATTAAACTAAGTCCTGTTTGTTTAAGTGGAATTTAAGCCTTCTTGAACAAGAGAAAGTGGAGGTCAATTCACTTTTTGTGAAATGTGAAACATGTCATGTTCAAGTCCAAACAATTTTGTTCATGAGTTGCTTGTAAAGCTTTTAATCAAGGCAGGTGACACAGCAGCTTCCCCAGCAGAGAGATGTCAAGAATTGGGGGAGGTTAATTGCTGAACACAACTAGAGTTTGCAAGGAAGAGGAATTCTCCTTTTTTCTAATTTCCATTCCCTTCAAAAGATTAAGTAGTTCAAACCAAATTGCTAAAACAAGGTCAAGAACCTTCAATGAAGAGGGCTGTACCCAATTAATTAGCTGGTGTGGTGGGGAAAATTATGACCTAAGTTATTAAACATTGTGAAAACATCTTAGAACATAAAATTATTAGCCGGGCTTGGTGGCTCAGCCTGTAATCCCGCGCTTTGGGAGGCCGAGGTGAGTGGATTGCCTGAGCACACGGGTTCGAGACCCACCTGGGCAACTTGGCGAGACCTCATCTCTACAATAAATCAAAAACTAGCTGGGCGTGGTAGCACGCACCTGTAGTTCTGGCTACTTGGAAGGCTGAGGTGGAAGGATCACTGGAGCCCGGCAGGTCAAGCGGCCACTGCACTCCAGTCTGGGTGACAGTGTGAGACTCCAACTCAAAAAAAAAAAAAAAATTATTCACAGGCAGGCATGGGGGCTCACACCTGTAATCCCTGCCCTTTGGGAGGCCAAGGCGAGAGGATTTCCTGAGGCCTGGGTTTGAGACCAGCCTGGGCAACTCGGCGAGACATGGTCTCTACAACAAATCAAAAAATTAGCTGAGTGTGGTGGCATGTGCTTGTGGTTCCAGCTGCTTGGAAGGTTGAGGCAGAAGGATCACCTGAGCCCAGGAAGTTGAGGCTGTGGTAGCCATGAACCTGCCACTGCACTCCAGCCTGGGCAACAGAATGAGACCCTGACTCAAAAAAAAGGAACCGCCAAAAAAAAAGAACCGCCAGAGAGACCAATTATTATTTCAAGTCACTAAATTGGGGTGATTTGCTACAAAGCAATAGATAAGGAGAACAATGAAGAAAACCAGCATAAGATAAAAAGGTTAAGCCAGGCTCGGTGGCTCAGCCTGCAATCCCGCGCTTTGGGAGGCTGAAGTGGGTGGATTGCCTGAGCCCGTGTGTCCAAGACCCACCTGGGCAACTTGGAGAGACCTCATCCCTACAATAAATCAAAAAATCAGCCGGGCGTGGTAGTGCGCGCCTGTAGTTCCGGCTACTCGGAAGGCTGAGGCGGAAGGATCGCCGGAGCCCAGCAGGTCGAGGCTGCGGTGGCCGCGAGCGGCCGCTGCACTCCAGTCTGGTCGACGGAGTGAGACTCCAACTCAAAGGAGTCTCAAAAAAAACAAAAACAAAAAACCGGATTCTCTGATGTCTGTCTCTATACTCTACCAAAGCCGAGTTGCTGAAAACCCTACTCTCAAAAGGCCTAGTTACATTAACTCACAGTAAATTATTAATAGCTGCAAAGAGATTGACAAGTTTTCTTGCTAAATATGTTTGAGCAGTTTACAGTAACCTAACCCACTTCCATAAATCCAAATAAAACACCACTAAAGATATGTGGAAAAAAGTTTTTTGTTTTTTGTTTCTTGAGTTGGAGTCTCACTCTGTCGCCGAGACTGGAGTGCAGTGGCCGCTCCCGGCCACCGCAGCCTCTACCTGCTGGACTCCGGCGAACCTTCCGCCTCAGGCTTCCGAGTAGCCGGAATTACAGGCATGAGCTACCATGACCGGCTGTTTTTGTTTTTTTTTTTTTTTAATTTATTGTAGAGATGAGGTCTCGCCAATTTGCCCAGGCGGGTCTCGAACCCGCGGGCTCTGGCAATCCACTCACCTCAGCCTCCCAAGGTGCGGGATTACAGGCTCTGCCACCGAGCCCGGCTAAAAAAAATTTATAGGTTGGCCAATCTTGCATATTTTTCAAATTACTCCATATTCTGAGTCTTAGATAATAGATTAGCACCCGATTATTCCCAGAAACCTAGCCCTGTATTTGCTGACAGGTCAAGCGGTTATGTGGAAATATCCTTCAGCTAAAGTACATTATTAGTACCTTTAGTATCTTTAAGTGTAACTTTAACCTTGAAAAAGTGCTTTTCCCCACATTTTTAAGAAAACCAAGAATATATATTAGTCCATTTGTCTTCTTGACACCCTTTCTTAAAAAAAATAAAACCTATGATTCAGCTTCTGGGACTTTTGGTCATTAGTTTTTAATCAAGTGGACAATTTTCTAGTTAATAAAGAAAAAAGGAAGAAATTTAATTGATTTTTGGGCTGGTCATAAGCAATTGATCTTTAATTCCATTTTATCATTTGGCCTTATTTTTATCTAGGGGCAATAAATAGTAAGTGGATACTTTTGAAACTTGAAAGGAAAAATAAATTAATTGGTTCTATGAATTCTTTAGTATTTTTTTAAAACCAAGGCTTTGCTGAAATAGAAAAAGCCTAGAAATGGAGCTAAGTACCCATAAGAGAATTAGGAAAAGTTTGGATAAGAAAGAAATTAAAATGACAACTACACAAAACTTTTAGTATTTATTGAGCATTTACTACATTGCAGGCGTAAGATTAAGAAGATTTGTGTATTTATGTCATTTAATTTATCAAAATAATCTTTTGAAAAAGGTGTTATTTTAATTTTAACAATAAAGAAAGTAAGTTTTGGCCTGTGCATATAGGGAATATGTGATTGCTTTGAGATGCTCAAATCAAATTCTGCATTCAGAATTTGCTTTTGAGTGGTTGCCCCTGAGATAGACATAAAAAGTAAATTACATAATGAGTGTGAAATAATCAACTTGAGACCCCTGAGATTCATAGTAAGAATTTCAATCTCATTGCAATTATGATGGGAAAGGATATTGATAGCTATCAGGGCTCAAAGTTTGAGGGAAATGGTGACATTACGGTCTCAGTATAGGGTTGTCCTTGCTAAATTGTGGGGCAGAAGACTAATAGCACAGCTTTATCTGAGAGAATAATTAATGACAGCATCATCATCATCATCATCATCATCATCATCATAGTTGTCATCATTATCATAAAAAGGAGGAGAAGTAGAAAGAAAAAAATCGTTTATTCTACCATGTTTATATTCATTATCTATTGCTGTGTGACAAATTACCAAAACTTAGCAACATAAAACAGCAGACACTTATCTCATAGTTACTGCGTGGCAGTTTAGCTGGGTCTTCTTCAAGGTGTCTTATGAGGCTGCAATCAAGGTGTTGGTCAAAGATGTGGTCACATAAGAAAGCTTATTTGGGGAGCATCCTCTTCCAAGCTCATTCATATGGCTGTTGGCAGGATTCTGTTCCTTGCAGGCTGTTGAATAAAAAACCACATTTCCTCACTTACTATTGATCTCAGTTTCTTGTCATGTGGGATGACCACTAGCTTGCCTTATAGCTAGTGAATAATAGAGTGAGAGAAATTACACACATAATGAAAGTCGGACCTTTAGTAGCCCAATCTCAGAAATGGCATACCATCACTTCTGGTATATTCTATTTACCAGAAGCTAATAACTAGGTCCAGACCACACTGAGGGAAAAAGATTAGGGAAGAGAATGAATACCAAGTAGTGTGGGTCAGTGCAGGCCACATTAGAGGCTGGATGTCACAATATTATAGAAATTTCATGTATTTTATCCCCACTCATTCTTTTCTGAGGAGTGAATTCTGACGGCAGATTTGAATTGCCAATGATGTTTCTGTATGAACAACTCCTGTATTCTGACTTAAACCATGTGACAATGAATTATTATCGTGAAACATCACAGTCATTGTCTTGATCCCCCTTTTGCCTGTAGTTGATAGTAGGCCATGACTGCCTGAAGTCCTTTAGGCAGAAATCAAAGCTAAAGCTTAAGTAAACTGCCAGATGCCTCACAAATAGAATGGAACAAAACTGGAATTTGAATTTACATGTATATTTCTTCAACTCCTAGTTTTTCCCATATTACCATGCTAGAGTAAGTCAAATAAGGAATAAGTCCAGAAATATCCAGGAAATAATGGGTATTGAATAACAACAACAAACAAAAAAATATGCTGTATAAGGCAAACACTCAGAGATATTCAATGTATGTGGTTTAGAAAGACAGGATAAGGAGCAAAGTTGTCCTAGTACTGATCATCTGACTTAGTAGATCTATGGCATGTTTATCAGTTAGGGACAATTGTGCACCCTAAGGTACACTTTCAATAACTGGAAACATTGTTGGTTATCTCTACTGGAGTGGTGCACATTGGCATCTATTGGGTAGAGCCAGGGGTGCTGCTAACAGTTTCCCACAACAAAGCATTATCCAACCCCGAATGCTAATAGTGCCAGAGTTGAGAAGTCTAGATCAGGATAAAATCTAAGTTGACTTGAGGTGATTCTAATCTGTGTACCACTGGTTTAGAGCCACTATCCTCCTTGACCGTTGCAAACCCCAGTGTCATCTTCTTTATGCTACCACTTGTTATCGTGAGCATCCTATTTATTAGTATTCAGCTTTTAATGTCATGCGTTTTTCAAATTTGCTTTTTGGCCACTATGCCAGAACAGTCCTTCAACAAAAACCAGCAACTTCCTCCAACCATTCTTTATAGTTTTTAACCAGTGGCTGGAAAAGCCTTCATGTTATAGTTATTTATGCCAGATGATTTACTAATGACTCTCCAGCACTGAAGCTCTTTAAGAAAAGCACCTTCAAGAAATTGCTTATAGCTATTTAATATTGCCTGAGGAATACAGAGGTATGTAACACCAACAGAATTCGTACTGTAGTTTGTCATCAAGATAGGCTGAGTGTTGACTGATGTTAACTACACTTAATATGAGTTCTAGTATTGCCGCAAATATTTTTGTGTTTTGTGGCCAGGAAGGTAACTCCAAAGAACTTGGAAAAAATTAACACAACTTTATGCCCACAATGACACACAAGATCAATTATGAAAATCCTGTTCCTAGGACAGTGTGCAGTCTCCCATCATTCCGTTTGGTCAAAGTGTTTGGTCACTGAATTTATCAAAGGCTGTGCTAGAAAAATAAAATGAAAAAAAATGATATCATTAGTCTAGAAGTTTGTTTAATTTATTTATTATCTAATTTTATTGAAGACTGAAAGAGAGGAGCTAAATGTAAACTAAGTAGGACAAAACTCAGATGGAACCAGAAATATAACTTGATTGTTAGTGTCAAGTATAAAATACTAAGAGTGCTAAAGAGTTATGAATCTCTGGTCCTGGAGTGTTTATAAAAGTTCAAATAAATAAACAACCTCTTCTTAATAATGATATCCCTGGATTTCTTCCAGCTTTCTGAATATTCAGTTTCTATATTAACAGCATTAACAAGAAGAATCTATAGGCTATGTTTAAAAACCATCTATTTTCTTAGCCAACAGTCATTAGAATCTATGTGAACAGAATTAGAATTAGACTTGCATAGTTTGAACACAAAATATAGACTATATTGTATAACCTGCTCTGTTTTTCAGGGAAAGAAACAAATATTCACAGGAAAGATTCTATTTTGCATCTTTTATTGCAAATTAAATATTAAAATTATGATAAAATTGATGATTCCATATAGTAAGTCAAGGTTCTAAATATATGTGAACAGTTACTCTACCACACAATTTTTCTACAGTTTTCTATATTCACAATTTGTTGCCTATGACATATTATTCTGATTAACAGGAAATAAAAGAGCTAAGATTTATTGATGAATATCATTAATAATCTTATTTAAAATGTGACTGTAGCCTTAAAATTTTTTTCATTTACTAGTCTCTCAATATTATTTTAGTGATAAAGCAACTGATGTTTTGAGCTCACTTGACTCAGATTTTAATTTAGTGATACAATAAAGGATACTAATAAGTATATTTGCATACTTATTTATTTGCAATGTTCATGTAAAAACCCATTATAACTCAAAATAGTGATGATAAAATTAAACATAGACATCTATCCACTTGACATCATTAAACATTATTAAAATGAGTTGGTAAAATAATATCAGTTGAACAATCACTTATTGGTGGCAAGCCTCAATCTACGGTTAAATACTCTTACTGGTTTAAAAATATTTACATTAAAATAATATGAAATTAAACAAAATAAAAACATGAAACAAAGTTGCAATAAAAATTATCAATACTACTACAATACAGACAGAACTATTTATATTTTTATATGTTAATATTCATGCTATGCTTTTTAAATACAAGTAAATTTTATTACTGGTGTGATTTGTCTTATTTCTTTTATTTACATTCTAACATGAATTTTCTTCTATGTCATGATTAGCGATCTGTAAATACTATTTTTAATAGAAATTCATTATTGCATTATGTGAATTACCAATTTTTTTAACATTTCCAATACCTTTGAGCATTTGGATTGTTTCCAATTTTTGACTGTATGTTTTCACCAATATTTGTGGTATTTTCTCAAAATAGAATTTTCTTTTTTTAACCATAACTTTATTGAAATGTAGTTTACATACTATAGAATTTAATATATACAAGTCAATAGTTTTAGGATTCACAGAAGTGTGCAATCATCACCAATATCTAATATTAGAACATTTTCATCAAAAAAATTCTTTATCTATTAGCAGTTAATCTCATATTTTTCCAAACTTCCCAGTCCTAAGGCAACCAAAATCTACTTTCTGTCTCTGTAGATTTGCTTATTCTGGACATTTTACATAAACTGAATAATGCTTTGTTCTTTCTGATAGGCCTTTTACATTTAGCATAATGTTCACCTATGTTGTAGCATATGTCAATACTTGGTTTTTTTTTTGCCAAATAATACTCCATTTTATTGCCATATGGCATTTTATGTATCCATTTGTCAGTTGATGGACTTTTGAGTTGTTTCCACTTTTTTTATAAAGTTGCAAAGAACATATATGTAAATTGTGGACACACGTTTTCATTTTTCTTGGGTATATACCTAGAAGTGAACTTAATAGATCATTTAGTAACTCTATGTTTAACCTTTCGAGAAACTGCCAGACTGTTTTAAAAACTGGTTGTAACATTCGATTTCCCATCAGTAGTGTATGAAAGTTTCAGTTTCTACACATCCTCCCCAAGACTTTTATTATTTGTCTTTTTTGGTTATAGATAGTCTAATGACTATAAAGTGATAACTCTCATTATGGTTTGCTTTGCATTTTCCAGATGTCTAAAGATGTTGAGAATATCTTCGTGTTCTTATTAGTTATTTGTATATGTACTTGGAGAAGTGTTTATTCAAATATTTTGCCCATTTTATTATTGGAGTTTTTGTCTTTTTAATATTGAGTTACTAGAATTTTGAATACATTCTACATAAACCTCCCTTATATGAAATGTGATTTACAAAAATCTTCTGCTATGATGTAGTTGTTTTCACTTTTGAAAGGTATATTCTGAATCACAAGAGTTTTAAATTTTGATGAAGTACAGTTTAGCTACTTTTTTGTTGTTGTTGCTTGTGCTTTAGGTATCATGTCTAAAAAACCATTGCCTAACTTAACTGCACTGAGATTCAGTGCCATATTTTCTTTTACAACATTTAAAACATGTTAGCCTTCATATTTAGGTCTATGATTGACTTTATTTAGTTTGTGCTTATAGGAGTGGTTGTACTTGTGAATTTGCATGTGGATATCCAGTTATTGCAGTACCATTTTTTGCGAAGAATATTTTTTTCCACCTTTAATTTATCTTGGCAACTTGTTGAAAATCAATTGACTGTACATGTGAGGCTTTATTTCTGGACTTTTAGTTATATTTTTTTGATCTGCATGTCTATCATTATCAGTACCGATCGTCTTGATTACTGTAGCTTTGTAGTCAGATTTAAATTAGGATGTGTGAGTCTTTCAACTTTGTTATTTTTCAAGATTGTTTTGATTCCTTCCATTTTTAAATGAATTTTAATATCAGCTTATTGCTAGTAAAGATTTTAATTGATATTGTAATGAATCTGAGAAAACAATTGACAAGTATTATCTTAATACTGTCAAGTCTTCCAATATATTAACATGTGATATCTTTCCATCTATTTGAGTCTTTTAAAATTTCTTTAAAAAATAATTTTCTTGCCTGAGCCCGCGGGTTCAAGACCCGCCTGGGCAACTTGGCGAGACCTCATCTCTACAATAAATCAAAAATTAGCCGGGCGTGGTAGCGCGCGCCTGTAGTTCCAGCTACTTGGAAGGCTGAGGCGGAAGGATCGCCGCATCCCAGCAGGTTGAGGCTGCGGTGGCCGGGCGCAGCCACTGCACTCCAGTCTGGGCGATAGAGTGAGACTCCAACTCAAAAAAATACAAAATAAAAAAAAATAATAATAATTTTCAGGCCAGGTCCAGTGACTCAAGTCTGTAATCCCAGCACTTTGGGAGGCTGAGGCAAGAGGACTGCCTGAACTCAGGGGTTCGTGACAGCGTAGGCAACTTGATGAGACCTCGTCTCTACAATAAGTAATAAAAAAAATTAGCCAGATGTGGTAGTGCACACCTGTAGTTCCAGTTATGTGGAAGACTGAGGTGAAAGGATAGACTGAGCCTAGCAAGTCAAGGCTGTGGTGGCTGTGAGCGTGCCACTGCATGCACTCTAGCCTGGGCGACAGAGTGAGACTCCAACTCACAAATAATAATAAAAATAATTTTCAGTTTTCAGAGTATAAATTTTACATTTATTTCATTAAATTTATTTACAATTTTATGCCATTTTACATACAAATTTCTTAATTTTATTTTTGGAGTTTATTATAAGTGTATTGAGGGACAATTGATTTTTGTATATTGATGTTCTATTCTGCAATATTACTGAATTTGTTTATTAGTTTTCATAGGTTTTCAGAGGATCTCTTAGGGTTTTTTATATACAAGATCATGTCATCTGCAAATAAAGAAAGCTTACTCCTTTATTTCCAATCTAGGTGCCTTTTACTCCTCCTTCTTTTCCTACTCTTTCTCCTTTTTGCCTAATTGTCCTGGCTAGACCCTCCAGTAAAATGTTGAACAGAAGTTGCTAGGGCAGACATCCTTGTTGTCTTCTTGATCTTCAGGGGAAAATATCCAATCATTATCCATTAACTATATGATGTTAGCTGTTTTTATTGTGTGATGTTCTTTATCAGATTGAGGACAATCCCCTTATTTCTAATTTGTTGAGCATTTTTGTCAGGAAGGTGTGTTAAATTTTATTAAATTATTTTCTGTATTTGTTAATACGATTTTATAACTTTGGTAATTTATTCTGTTGATATGATGTACTATTTGCAAAATGTTAAAGATACCTGGCTTTGGATACAAACAGTATAGATGTCATCTGGTCATGGTGATAGTTCTTTTTTGGTTTGGGCTTTTTTTTTTTTAAAGTGGTTGGATTCAGTTTGCCAATGTTCTATTGAAGATTTTTATATTCACAATAGATATTTGCCTGAGCTCTTGTTAAACTCAACAAGTTAAACAGGAGTTTTGCTTCTGCAACTTAGAGTTGGAAGATATGAGAAATACTGGTGTCTTGTTTTACCCAGTGAAACTCTTTATTGGGATCCAAAGATGGGGAAGACCCCATCTTCTCAGCCACTCCTGTCCATAGTAGAGTTATCAACTATATATATATATATATATAGTTTTAATTATACAAATATTTTAGAAAGGAAAAATAAATCTTAGGACAAGAGTGAAGGCAGCATGGTTTAAACATCTTTCTTCAACTAGAGAATATCTTTTCATTGGTAAATTTGGAAAATCAGTTAAAAAGTGCTCTCTCATAGTCTTTTTCAGAAGAGTTTGTGAAGAATTGGCATTCTATAAGTGTTTGCTAGGATTCATAAATAAAGCCATCTAGGCCTATTTTTTTGTGTGTGGTTAGATTTTGATTTCCAATTAAAATTTTAATAATGTTATAGCTATGTTCATATTTTCTATTATGTTTTATCAGTTTTGGTATTCTGTGTTTTCTGATATATTCATTCATTTCATCTAAGTTCTGTAACTTATATAATTTTTGGTAAACCGTTATTCATAGTAGTCCCTTCTAATTCTTGTTTACTTCTGTAAACTCAGTAGTGATGTCTTCCCTCTTTCATTTCTGATTTTAGTAATTTGATTTTTGTCTCTTTTTATCTTTGTCAGTCTAGCTAAAGATTTGTCAAATTTGTTGATCTTTTTAGTGGCCCAATTTTTGGTTTTGTTGATGTTCTCTTTTGTTTTTCTTGTCTTGCATTCTTAAAATTTCCACTCTAGTCTGTATCATTTCTTTGCTTCTGCTTGTTTGTTGGTCTTTTCCAGTCTCCTAAGCTAAAAGTATAGGCTATTGATTTGAAATCTATCTTTTTGTTTAATGTAAGCACTTACAGCTATAAATTTTTTTCCAATAACTGCCTGGGCAGTTTTGGTGTATTGAGTCTTCATTTTAATTCATTTAAAGTATTTTCTAATTTTTCTTATGATTTCTGTTTTGATCTATTTGTCATTTGAGAAGTGTGTTGCATAATTTCCCCATATTTGTAAATTTCTCAGATTTCTTTTTGTTATTGATTTATAATTTAACTTCACTCAGGTCAGAGAAGATACTTCATACGATTTTTTTAATCCTTATTGAGTTTGCTCTCCACAATTGTTAGCATATGCACTAAATGTTTACTGATTGCTCTAATATTTTCAACAGTGCCTTCTGACATTAATTGTTTTACACTGATACAATTACATTATGGCAAGAATAGTTTTTGAGACTTGTCTTTGAGGTTTCCTCTCATTCCAGAAGAGATTTCTTTTCTCTCTTTCCATGGTTTCCTCTGATAAACTAGCTGGCCTATTTTAGCTTGCTGCCTTCATAAAGCTATAGTCTGCTTTTAAAAGCAAACTCTCCATTGTTTTAGATATCAGATTTAGGCTTGAACTCCACACACTTTGTCTCAAATAAAGTCAATTCGTTTGTCAGAGTTTTGGAGTATTCTATTCTCATGGACTGATTTTACTCTTGGGCAAAATATGCTTCTGGCACTGCATAGGATGGTAGCCTCTGACTTGCCTCTCTTGATATAGAACTTCTGTACTACCAGCAAGATGGGGTGAGGGAAAGTAAGGCCCTAGTGTTCTTGGCCTTCCTTGTGTGGGGCAGTCTTCCCTCAATGTGTGGGCTGGGTGAAGGAAGAGAGCTCCTGAGCTCTTGTTAAACTCAACAAGTTAAACAGGAGTTTTTCTTCTGCAACTTAGAGTTGAAAGATATGAGATATACTGGCGTTTTGCTTTACCCAATGATACTCTTTAGTGGGATCCAAAGGTGGGGAAGACCCCATCTTCTCAGCCATTCCTGTCCATAGTAGAGTTCCCCACAAGATGAACTGGGGTGGTAGGGGAAGTTGTTTGTGGTATAAGTGCCACAGACTCTTATTGTATACATACATACATTCAGGAAAAAATAATATATACAGACAACATCATCCTTTATAAAACATGATATTTTAATTTACCATAAGTTTCTATTATTAGATTTGATAGAGTTCTATTCATTCAGTGACTGTTTAGTGTTCTTAACTAATAAGATTATTTTCCATTCAGATCAATAGATGTTCTTTATAATAAAGCTTTCCTTCTGCTACTGTTGTACTATATATATCTTTATATGGGTATTAGTTTTTTTCAGTTGTATTTGGTAATTATTTTTCTGAGACTCTCCATGATGGTGGCAGCTTTAATTATACAAATATTTTAGAAAGGAAAAATAAATCTTAGGACAAGAGTGAAGGCAGCATGGTTTAAACATCTTTCTTCAACTAGAGAATATCTTTTCATTGGTAAATTTGGAAAATCAGTTATATTTTATTATGGAAAATGCTGTCTCATTAAAATGGGATTTAAATATTTCTTAGGCGTATGTGGCAAATAATTCAGTGTCTTGAATCATTAGTGTAGTGTCTTGACTCAGATACTTGGACTCAATTCTACTTAAAGACTTGGGGGAAAATAAGTTCTTAATATATTAGTTTTATGTTTATGTTAACTCAGGTATCAAAGAATGTAATAAAAATTTTGCATGATAAAATCATACTTCAAAATATTCCCAAAACAATGGTGGAAAATTTGAGAACCACTGTGTGCTGTTATGATCACCGAAAGGATTTTTGAATACTAGTTTCTTCAAGTTTGAAAGCCAAGGTTTATTTGTGTTGCTGTAGTCCACTGTCCTTTATATATACATATATTTTTATTGAAATTTCACATGCATAATGAATTCCTAAAAAGTCACAACTGTGAAGGCAAATATTCAGTTTTACATTCAGGTCACAGATGGGTATCTGGAATGGTTTCAGTTTACTGGGAAAATATCCATTCAAAAGAGAGATTTCAGGATACCAAAGAACTGCTAACTTTAGATCAGTTCTACAGTAAAGATCTTTGCATATTTACAGTCATATTTTAGGGATGTTGAAGGAATTAACCTAAAAATTCCTCTCCTCTTTATGTCATTTTTCTTTTGTACAAAAATTAGAGTCACATAAAGTGCAAAATTCAAAGTCAGGTTCATGTCACAATAGCCAACAAGTTATAAGGCTGAGATTATAAATGATATAACCTTGTAAAGTTTAACCATTTTGGATTTAAGTTTTCCACTGAAAGATGCAGGTAATTATATTAGAAGAAATGGGTAACAGCAGACATCCATGCATTATTTAATAAAATTCTCTATCCTGGGAACTCATCTACTTACTCAAAGTTATCATAAACTTTTTGCATATATAAATGTGCTTTGTGAACATATAATAGCAATAATATCAAAATAACTCACTATACATTAAAACAAACATAGGACTTGAAATCAGAATGGACTGTTTTACTTTTTTATACATTTGTTTATAGTTGGAGTCTTCCCATTTAGTTAGGGGATTCTTCATGGCCTATTTAATTGTATTTACCACAATCAATATACTGTATATAGTCAGCTAGATTTCCAGACTGGTTAATTTTTGCTGTGAAAAAAAATTTTCACTGGTAACATTGATTCTTACACACTAGTCAGTACCAGATGGGACATTCAGGCCAAGAATGGACATACAAAAACAACATTTTTTTGTGAATTAACAATATACTGATATATATGTACATACATACACACACAGTATACAGTCATACTCTACCGAATGATGTTTTGGTCAGTGATGAATCGTGTATACAATGATGGTACTATCAATATAAGATTGTAATGGAGCTGAAAAAATTCCTATCACCTACTGATGCCTCAACATGAGGCATTATACACATTTGTTGTGACATTGGTACAAAAAAACCTACTGCACTGTGAGCCATATAAAAGTATAGCACATACAATTATGTATAGTATATAATACCTCATAATAATAGTAAACAGCTATGTTTCTAGTTTATACTTCTTATTGTTATTTCGAAGAGTACTTCTACTAATAAAAAATGTTAACTTTTAAACACCCTCAAGACTTTTTAATACCTTTATACCTTAACTAAGTTCAGGAGGTATTCCAGAAGAAAGCATCAATATCAGAGGAGATGACAGCTCCATGACTGTTATTGCCCGTGAAAATCTTCCAGTGGAACAAAATATGGAGGTGCAAGACAGTGATACTGGTGATCTTGACCTTGGTTAGGTTTTAGGCTAATGTGTGTGTATTTTTCCTAAATAATTATAAAGGAAAAAATTTACAGTAAGTGAAGAATAATGTATTATTGAAGAAAGAAAATATTTTTAAAAATAAATTTAGTGTAGTCTAAGTATATAGGGTTAATAAAGTCTAAAGTAGTGTACAGAATGTCCTAGACCTTCACATTCACTCACAACACACTTACCCAGAGCAACTTCTAGCCCTGCAAACTATTCATGGTAAGTATACAGGTGTACCATTTTAAAATCTTTTATGCTATATTTTTACTTACCTTTCCTATGTTTAAATATACAAATACTTGCAATTGTGTTACAACTGCCTACAGTATTTATACAGCAACATACTGTACAGGTTTGTAGCCTTGGAGCAATAGTCTCTACCATATAGCCTAAGTCTGTTGTACACTATACCATCTAGGTTTATGTAAGTACACTCTATAATGTTTGTGCAATACACGTGCACGCACACATACACACAAGTATATATATATACTCATCCTTAGGATTTTAAAAAAATTCTAGCAACAGCAACGTGTTAATAGCTCTGATATCACATCTGGTGTTCAAAATGTAAATGATCCACAGTAATAATTACGTTGTTAAACAGAAAGACTAAATGGTATGGAACAATCTACCTGCCCTATGTCCTGAAAATTGCACTCTTTGAAAATAGTCTTGTATTTGCAGTCACACATAATCCTTGATACTAAAAAATGTGATCATTTGCTAATTTAAATGCTTTACACATTTTCAGATTTACTCCTGCTCTAAAGTTCTCTTCTACCTCAATGTGTTAACATTATGCTGGCTGTCTCAGGTCACTTCAGCCATTTCTGTTTCCATTTGATAAGAGACCTACAGGAGTTTCTGAGATGAAAAAGATTTAAGTGATTATCTATTCCAATCTGATTATTTTTCATATAAAAATAAAGAAGATTGCATTTCCAAAAATGACTGCACCAATAACTCTCATTCCACATGCTTTCCTTACAACTTGACATTAAAAGTCCTTTATGGAGGTAGGGATCTGTGTTTTCTCTGCTGGAATCTGTGTGGGACTGTGACTATGGTGTGCTATATGCATTTTGACGCTATGTCGTAAAAAGCTGTACAGCTTCTATCTGGCTCTCTTTTGGAACACATGCCTCAGAAGTCTTAAAATGACATGTAAAAAGTCCAGCTATACTGAATCCACATGCTGGAGAAATCATGCAGAGACTACATAGAAACAAAGTACCCAAGGATCAGTAACTGTTCCAGCCCCAGCTGTTTGATTTTTACCAGATAGGTGAATGAGTGAGCCTTCACATGGTTACAGATTCCTAGCATTCTGCCCATCTTAGCTGACTTCAAGCAGAGCACAGACTTCAGGGCAGGGAGAGCTGCCTCTTCCAAACACTGCCTGGATTGCAGATTCTTGTGCAATATTGTTGCTTTCAGCTACTAAACTTCAGGATGGTTTATTACACAACCATAGAGATTGGCATAGAAACCCAGATACTTGAAGTGACTTATCCAGAGATGCACAGCTGTGAATCAAAGAACTAGTAATAGATGTATTTGTTCTGATTCTGAGTTTAGCGCTTGTCCCATTTCATCAAAGTTACCTTTAACAAAAATACATCAGAATGCATTTTCACTTTTTGTTTAATTTTTCATAAGACTGTTTGAGAAGAAATCACAGGGATTTAATTTTATTCTCTACCACAAATTCTTCTTTGTTGTTAATGAATGTAGCTTTACTTTGAAAGTAAAGGCCAAAATACCTCTCTTTTATTCTATTGCATAAAATGACTTCATTTTGCCTGCCGCTGACAAATATCTGGCTAAAAGGTTTTAACAAATAATCAAGAATGCACAGCCCCCTCATATGCATGTGGTGAGAAATTAAGTGCTCAAATTCAGAAAAAAAAAATGGCTCTCCTGTGTGCATTTGCGAATTCAGAATAATCACAATAAAATACAGAATTAATCACACGTTAACCTTGTGAAGCATAACTTGCATTATTTCCAGGTTATTATCAGTGCTTTGAGCATTGGAATTTTTCAACTATGATTCAAGCTAAATTGGTTTTAATGATTTCAGTCTAGGTGACTAGCAAAATAAAATAATTAGAAAAAAATCGCTACATATTTAAGCTGCTTAGCAAAACTACAGTTTGATTCAATATTAGATAAGGAGAGTGAGAAAAGTTATTTACTCAATTTTTAACTTAGAAAGACTTAAAAATGTTTTGTTTTAGTTTTCTTTCTTTTGGAAAGGGCAATAACCTTGATTTATTGCTATATTTTTTTGTCATCTCTATAATAGGAAGAAGGAAAGGGAGTTTACATGTGGGGGAATTGGAAAACTGTCAAAAATTCTCTCCTACTCCCACATTTACTTTGTCATTAGAATAGAAAAAATATAATTCTTTCCAGAAAGCCCATTCAGGCATTTATTTATCAAGCTGATCATGACTCATATGTTAAACACAAGGCCAGGCAAATTCCCATTTCATGTAACCTCAAAACCACCCTGTATGATAGGCCTTATCCTCATTTTAAGAATTTATAAACCAGGTTCAGAGAGATAACTTGTTCCAAGTAACCCACCTGATATGTTTTAGTGTCAGAATACATATCAGAGCCTCTTTCTCCTAAATTCAATGCTCTTTTCACCTTATCGTATTGTCTCTGCTAAGCTAAGCAGATGAGTTTATTGAACTACTTAATTCTTTGGTTCTGATGGGACAGCTAGATATAATAATAGTCTATAAGCTAAATATATAGTCATTATAAGAAGTGGGTCAGGTTTTTCAACTGCAAAATGATTGTTACCTTGGATGAGAAGTGAAGGAAGATCAGGCAATGGAGCATCTGGGTTCAGGAGGGAAATATTTCATGAAAAAGAAGCAAATCCGATGTAAGACAAAAATGAGAGGGGAAAAAAGAGAAAGCGAACTCACAAAATGAGTTGTGTTAAAACTTTCATTCATCTTATAAATTGTTCATGGGATAATAAGGAAATAAATGAGAGCTCACTATTAATTTGACAAAAGAAAGTTATTTTATACTGTTTTTAAAAAATTAAAAGGCCATCTAATCAAATTAGATTGATTCTTTTCCTGCTGTAAAATACAATAAAGAGCAAAAATTTGGCTTTATTTTAAAGAATTTGAGTAACAGAAATTGACCAGTTAGACTTAGGTATTGCCCTCAAATTTAGTATAGCTGATTTGTTTGAAAGGGTTGACCTTCAATTCATTAAAATAATTTCATGTATTCTCCTATATTTCAGCCTTCTTTTGATCTGGTATTTTGGAAAGAATACCATGGAATAAACCTGAAATTTCTTGGAGGTAGAAACTTTTATATATGTCTTAGTTTCCAAGATTTTTTTTTTTCAGTAAAAAGCAATCTGTCTGGTTACTTTCTTCTGCTGCCAGCTAATTTCTTTTTTAGTTTTTAAAATAATAATATATTTGACTTTTTCCTTTTAAACAGGGACTACTTAGCAATCCAATTTTATTATTGTGTTGTGTTCTTACCCAGTAGCCAGTTCCATTGGTTCAACGATATTGAGAAGCTACTGTGTACCAAACATTTTTCTATATATCAAGGATGCAGCAAGAACCAAATTGGCAACATTTCTGTTCATATGAAGATTATATCCTAGCGGAAAAGCTAGATAACAAACAAACAATGTCCCACCAATGTAATTTGATTTCAGCTAGCAATAAATGCTAAGAAAAAAAGCAGTTTAGGGTGTGAAAAATTCAGAGCAGCTATATTTTAGATCACATGTTCAGGGAAAATGTCCCTAAGAAGTGAATTTTAGCAAACACCTGAATGAAGACAAAAGTGAGCCACATTGATTCATGGAAAGGCAGAGGTCCAGTAAGCCCTGAAACGGAAGCATGTTGATAACTAGTTAGGAGACAAGTGGGCTACCACCCTGCTAACCACGCGGGCTGACAAGTAAATTCCCTGACATTTACATAGAACTTGACTTTTTCTACTTGGGTCATATGAGTGACTTGGTAACAAGAATACAATCTTGATTTTCTTTGCTCTCCAGATAGGATTGGGGGCTTTAACTTCCACCACCTTAACATCGCCCTTAAAACCACAATGAGAATTTTTCATGAAATTATATATATCATTATTTTCATTCTGCCATTATTATCTCTATTTTTAAAATGTTGGCCAGGCTCGGTGGCTCAACCTGCAATCCCAGCACTTTGGGAGGCCAAGACGAGTGGACTGCCTGAGCCCACGGGTTCGAGACCCACCTGGGCGATTTGGTGAGACCTCATCTCTACAATAAATCGAAAAAAATTAGCTGGGTGTGGTAGCACACACCTGCAGTTCTGGCTACTTGGAAGGCTGAGGCGGAAGGACTGCCGGAGCCTGGCAGGTCAAGGCTGCAGTGGCCAGGAGCGTGCCACTGCGTTCTAGTCTGGGCGACAGAGTGAGACTCCAATTAAAAAGAAAATGTTTATTTGACAAATGAATATCGTATATATTTGAGGTGTACAACTTGGTCATATGATGTATGAATAATATTGGAGAATGATAATCACAATCAAATTAATTAACACATCCATCCATCGCCATCTATACTGTACCTTAGGTCCCCAGATGTAACTGAAACCTTGTACCCTTTTACCAATGCCTCATTCCCCTCTACAACCCACTGATAACCACTGTTTTACTCTCTGCTTCTATGAGTTTAACTTTTTGAGTAGAATAATAACACCTAACATACATGTAATCCTTGTATACTATACGCCAGACACTGTATTAAAATGTTTTAAGTGTATTAAATTATTTAAACCTTATCAAACCTTATAAGGAGGTGCAGTTGTTATCCCAATTTTACAGATGAGGAAACAGACACAAGAAGATAAGAAATTTGCTTGAAAGGATAATGCTGCTAATGGGCAGGTTTGAGTTTGATTTGGATTGTGAATGCGTGCAATCTGTATCTAGAGCATGTGCTTCGAATCTCTTCTCAAAATTATATTAGGGTGGTCAAATGTGTGAATATGCATTTTTGCTACAAGTATTCTCATGTTGTTTCTTCCAGAACCGTGGCCAAGGATGAGCAATCTATTTTCATAAGTTGTAGTTACTTTCAGGATAGTGTAGGAGCTGCAAATTGTATCTAGTATCATGAAACATTTGGTTATTTATGAAATTTTTGTTCACCGCAATGTCAAATATTAGCAATGTGTTCATTAATTTAACAGTATTAAATACATATGCAAACATAAGATGATTTAGGCAAACACTTTATATTTTAGAATTTATTCCACCTGATTCAAATTTATAATAGAAATGTTCAGTATTAAAAATATAAAAATGATATCACTCTCATTCTTAATTCATTTATTGTATTTCATTGCTAGATTTTCCCAGTCAATGATTGGAAATGCTGAGAACACCTCATTTGCCTTTAAAATAAAATTGGGAGTTGCAAGTTTTTTTTACCAATTGTTTTATACCGTGTCATAGTGTTAGTAGATAGCTGATATCTTATATAATTTTGAAGTTTTATGTGAATTTATGACATAAAGAAAGTTCATACTTAATACCATAAATTTGAAGAAAAAATATTATTTTAACATTAATATTGCTAGTGGCAAAAAAATCATTCACAATAGATATAAAACATAGAATTCTGCCCTACGGTGCCATTTAAAATGTTTCTTGGATTCTACTATAATTAATATATAAGTAACATTGTTTTCTTCTTGTCATTTGTTTTATGGAATATCGAGGTTTGGAACATATTTTAACATATATTTTAATTATACCTAACTACTTTTTATTGCACAATGATTTATTTTAGAAGTACAATGCTTGAAGTATTTAGAATAATACTAATAATTATAGATTTTTAAAATTAGAAAATTCATTATATTGAACTAAAAATGAGAGAACTGTTTGAAGAACTATATGAAGAAGAATGTTTCTCAGAACAAAGGAGCCACTCAGTCATTTTCCCAAAACTTCCAACACTCAGTCTTCTTATTCACCCTGTGCCTGTACTTTTCAATCAATTACATTGGTTTCATGAAAAATACTAGATGACTCTTTTTTTTTGTACTTTTGCTGGAAAAAATTTCCTAATAACATTGTTTTCTTTGTAAATTTGATATTCTATAGTTAATTGCATATGAAAGGGAATCAGAGATTTGTTTTATTTTAGAGCTGTTGATAAAATATCTTGATATGCTGAAAGCTATGCATGGATTAGCTAAGATAATCAGTTAATACTAGTGTGGATGCACGAGACTACAATGTAAGGCCCTGAGAATGACAACCCATAATTTCTTGTTATCTTCAGAGTCCTATGGGCAATTCAATATTAATCTCCTTAGTTGAGTCTGTTCAGTTATTATATATGGCTCTTACATATAGTACATTGATTGGTCAAATGTTTCCATTTCCTGGGATGGCATCACTTGATCAGATTTATTATCCTTGGAGTGGGGGTAAAATGGAGTTTACCAGATGATTCTCCAAATGTCTGCAAGCCCTGGAAGTGTGAAGCAGACAGTACTTTTTCTAGTAGACTTGCATATTAGCTAGCAACTTCTTATACCTTGAAGAATGATGGTCATCAAACATAATGTAAATTGCTAATACATGGACAACTTCTTGCTTCTGCTTAGAAATCTTGTTTTGTAATTTAAAGTTATTTGCAGTATCATTCATTCATATGTGTATTTAACAAATCTCTGAGATGTATAAGGATATTTCTTATGGGCTGAGTTGTATCCCCCCAAAGTTATTTATTTTTTAATTCTAACCCCTAGTACTTCTGAATTTGACTGTATTTGGAGGTAGGGTCTTTTAAGAGGCAATTAACATAAAGTGAGGTCAGCTGTGTGGACTCTAATCCAGTATGACTAGTGTCCTTATAAGAGGAGAAAAATAGGATATAGACAACACACAACAGAGGAAAGACCATATGAAGATAAAGGGAAAAGATGGCCATCTGCAAGCCAAGGAGAGAGACCTTAGGATAAAATCAACCCTGCCAACACCTAGATCTCAGATTTCCAACCTCCAGAACTATGAGAATAAATTTCTGATGTTTAAGGTATCTGACCTATGTTATTTGTATGACAGTCCTAGCAAATTAATACAATACCCAATTATATTTTATATTTTTGAACACATCACCACTCTTAGTTCCATAAAACATCTGTTCTATTGGAGAGAAGATTTGAAAACATTATAGAGAATTCAGTATCTAGTGTTAATTATTAAACTGACATGTGTAAATTTAACCCCATGTACTTTTCCCCAGGGAGGTAGATTGAAATGAACTGTCCCTTTTCTGCATACAACCTCTGAATTTCTTACACCCACAGACTACTCTTTGCTTTTATTTCAGCTTTTGGTGATCTGATTCCGTATACTTCTGTTTCATTGTACCTAAACTCATTTTCTGGCCTCTTTGCCGAGTCCATATTCCTTAGCTGGTTCTTTCAGTAATGAATTCTAAATCTCTGT
>CAUYQG010153492.1:0-30706 GCA_963574415.1 Tarsius wallacei
GGTAGTGCACGCCTGTATATCTAGCTACTTGGAAGGCTGAGGCGGAAGGATTGCCGGAGCCCAGCAGGTCGAGGCTGCGGTGGCCGGGAGCGGCCACTGCACTCCAGTCTGGGCGACAGAGTGAGACTCCAACTCAAAAAATAAAAAAATAAAATAAATAAAAAATAAAAAAAACTTTGGTTGAACACTTGATCCAGAGGAACAAATTCCAATTGTACCACAAGAGGTCCACCCTCCAAAAGATAATTCCAGATTTTTTGGGTCACCCCCTCATAAAAGGGACATTTCATGAGTTTTCATAAACATATCACCTGCATAGGATTATGAGCACAGTGGTCACAGAAGGTCTTGGTGGCCAGCTCTTCCCTCGTGGGATCTGCTGAGAGACAGCCTACTGGCCCTGCCACCCCAGGAACCCCAGAGTCCTCACCACTGCACCACAGGCGTGGGGAAGCCCTGCACTGTGAAGCACAGTCGCACCGACATCTTTTCCCAGACGGTGTGGGACCGTAGGCGCACCAGGATTTCAGGGGCCCTGCTGATCCGCTCTTCAAATGCATGCCTCTCCCAGGCCAGCTTATTCTCCACCTGCCAGGATGCAAAGATGGTCAGGTATGGCCCAACAGGGGGCTCCCAGGTCCTGCCCCAGGCCATGCAGGCACCATGTAGGCATGCTACCATCTAGCCCATGCTACCAACTGGCCCACACTGCCATCTGGCCATGCTACCATATAGCCACACTACCATCTGGACCATGCTACCATCTAGCCTATGGCTATCATCTGGCCCTCACTACCATCTAACCCATCCCACCACCTACCCCACACTACCATCTAGCCCATGCTACCATCTAGTTCACAGTTACCATCCAGCCCACCCTATCATCTAGCCCATGCTGCCATCTGGTCCACGGCTACCATCTGGCCATTGCTACCATCTAGTTTTCACTACCATCTAGTCTAGACTACCATTAAACCAATGCTACCATAAATCGCTTGCTACCATCTGGCCCTAGCAACCATCTGGTCCACACTACCACCTGGCCCAAGCTACCACCTGGCCCATGCTAACATCTGGCCTATGCTACCATCCAGCCCAAGCTACCACCTGGTCCATGCTACCATCTAGTCCACACTACCATCTAGCCCATGCTGCCATCTGGCCCAAGCTACCACCTGCACATGCTACCATCTAGCCCACTCTACCATCTAGCCCTCATTAACATCTAATCCACACTACCATTAACCCAATGCTACCATCTAGCCCTCACGACCAGCTGGTCCATGCTACCATTAAACCAATGCTACCATCTAGCTCATACTACCACCTAGTCAATGCTACCCTCAAGCCCTCCCTATCATCTAGTTCACCCTACCATCAAGTCCATAGCTCCCATCTAGTCCACACTACCATCTGGCCCTTTCTACCATCTGGGCCATGCTACCATCTGCCCCTCACTACCATCTTACCCATGCTACCATCTGGCCCATGCTACCATCTAGTCCACGCTACCATCTGGCCCATGCTACCATCTAGTCCATGCTACCATCTGGCCCATACTACCATCTAGCCCACACATCTCAAAGAGACCCCAGACTCTCCTACCATCTGCTGAATGTCGTATTTGTCCAGCTTTTCACGGGCCTGGGACCGCGCCAGGTGTAGGTTCTCCTCCATGTGTGCTAGCTCGCTGAGGAAGCGCTCCCGCTTGGCCTCACCATAGGAAGCCACCAGGGACTGGTACCTGCAGGAGCCAAGAAGGCGCATTATTCCCAGGATGCACTCAGGACACGTGGAAAAGACCACGTAGTCACTGAAGGCTTAAGGAGTAGACTGGTCCCTTTCCCAGGGTTTTCTTCAGTGGGTGAAAGAGACAGCAGAACAAGTTATTTCTGCTTTTTGATTGTTGTTGTTTTAAAATATTTTAACCTTATTATTATTTTGTAATATTATTCCAATAGATTGTGTTAAAGACAGTAATCACTAACACAGAACACGATGGGGATAACGGCAGGTTGCTTGCAGGACCGGCCATGGCTCACACAATACTGCCCTCAACACAGGCAGCAGGGGAAGGGACAAGACAGGTGACATCAGACCCTTAGAAGTGGTTTAATAAATGTCATCCAAAAGCAACATGGAAAATAAACCCTCCAGAGCAACAGTCCCAACCTTTTTGGCATCCAGTTTCACAGGAGACTATTTTTCCACGGACAAGGGAGGGAGGATGCAAAGTCAAACCTCCCTGCTAATGTTAATCTGTGTTTGCAGCTGCTCCCCAGCACTAGCATCATTGCCTCAGCTCCACCTCAGATCATCAGGCATTAGAGTCTCATAAGGAGTGCACAACCTAGATCCCTCACATGCATAGTTCACAGTAGGGTACATGCTCCTATGAGAACCTAATGCCTCTGCTGATCTGACAGGAAGTGGAGCTCAGGCAGTAATGCCAGCGATGAGGAGTAGCTGTAAATACAGATGAAGCTTCCCCTTGCCTGCCGCTCGCCTCCTGCTGTAAGGCCCAGTTCCTAACAGGCCATGGACCAGTACTGGTCTGCAGCCCGGTGATGGGGAACCCCTGCTCCTGAGCACAGTCATCATAGGTAAACTGAATGAAATCCAGTTTACTCAACCAAAAATTGAGAGAGAAGAAAAATATTGAAACAACAAAAAGCAGTTCTTAACACTAGCAGTAAATAAATGTGCACAACAATTCAGTCTGTGTAATATGATGCATTTCTGCTTATTTTTATATCTTTCTGTCAAGAATGCATTTTGGTATGTACATACCGTACATGAAGAAACTGGAAAGAAGGATGCGTATGTGGTTTATAAGTAAAACAAATATCAGAGAGACACGCTCCAACTTTTTTTCACCACTGAGCTTGCACAATGAAGCCAGCTTAGAAGTATGCATGGTGCTTTGGGAGGTGGCTGGGCACGGCCACATGTGAGTGCCGCTCTTGTCTGGCCCTGTCAAGCACTGGAAGGGATGTCTAGGTGTGGTGGACCTGGATAGACAAATACCCAAGCACCACAGACACTGGACCCTGAGTCAACAACTGAATCTGAGTCTCCCTAAAAACAAAGACATGTTTACTCACCTTCATGTACATAGTGACTCACATACAGTAGGTGCCCAATAAAGACCATGCAACTGTGAGCAATCACTTAACCTTTTCAGATTTATAAAATAATGGGTTTGGCTGCCTTCAGGAGTCTGAGACTCAAAATGATGAGATACGGCTGGGTTAGGTGCCTTTAAAGTCAGCTCCAATGTGATACAACAGTTTAAGAAAATAGTGAGTTCCTTGTCTGTAAGTTTTCTTCTGCAGGGCAGCACATAAAAATCGTTTGTTTTCCTAGGGAGGCTGTATTTCTGAGTGAACTTAAGAATGAATTAAAGCCTTCTGAATAACAAACACAGATAAGAAGTCTGTACTTAAAAAATAAATAAAAAGGATTAAATAAAAGATTCAGCATCTTCAATCTGTAGGGACAGAAGAATGTTGCCCCCGTGCCTCATGGCCTGCATGTCATCTCTGAGAACACCAAGATTACACCTCGTCCTGCTGGCCTGGGGCTGCCTTCACGCTCTGAGATGCTCTTGAAACCTTAAGCAGCTATTCCCAGGCTCACCTCCTCTTCACCACTGCATTCTTGAGTTCCCATGAAAACTAAGATGCGTGCTGCTCTCTTATTTCTTGGGATTCTCTTCCACTAGTGAGAAAGCTCTCCCTCTCTTCCCTTCCTATCAAAATTATGCCATTCTTTCAAAGCCCAGCCCAAAAGCCATCTCTCCATGAAGCTGCTTCTAACCCCCTTCCCTCCCCTTTGAACCCCCAAACCTCCTCTCATGTCTCTCATGGCCTTTGTGATCATAACTTGCATTCGTTTTTAACCTCCCTGGGAGATGGGGTCAGCCGTTTCTCATCTTTGTGTTCCCCAGATGTCAGTGCACAGTCAATGCCTAATAAACATTCATTTGTCTAGATTAGGACGGTAGGTGAGGAGAGGGATCAGGAGTGTACAGGACTGCCTGAGGCGGACTAGAGGCGGGGACAGAGGACAGTCACACAGAAGAGCACTCTACAGCATCAGTGGACATGGGAGAGGCGGCTCGGCCAGGTCCGCCTCGTACTGTAAAGTCCAGATATCAGAGCTGCATCATGGTCGTCCAAGGTCACACCGCAGACTGGTGAGAAAGTCTGTCTAGAACCAGGGAGAAGGGCTCCCATCCGAGGCCCTTTCCACAACCTTCATGGCCACCGATGGGTAAACACTTCCCCAACATGAACAAAACTAAGACGTAGTACTAAGCATTTGGGAAGTTTGAGATGAGAATTCCGGAAAATTCTGCAGCCTTTTCATACAGTAATGTGGCGGAAGGAACTACAAAATCGAGACCATGAGGCAGATGTTGACCTACCCTCCTTCTCTCTTCTAAAGAACCCAAGGAAGGCCTCGCACCTCCACATCCCACTCCCTCCTCAGATGTGAGAGACATCTCCTGCTCAGACTTTCTGCATGCCCTCTGCAGGGTGGATTTCTCCCAACTCCTGACTGCTGACCTTTCCTTGTCCTGTTTTCAGTGCAAAGATCCCTCCCTCAGAGTCTCTCCCCCGGGCGCATCCCAAATCACGGCCCACGATTCTCTTCCATGACACCTTGTCCTCCTTCTGTAGGGTATGGGCCACCGCCATCAGCACATGTGCCTGTGAGCTGGCCCACAAGAGCTCCATCCTGTAACTCTGGGTGCCCACCCCACGGGTGAGAAAAGACTCGCTTGGTTTCCCTTCACACCCAGTGGAGTTCTAGAAACACGTATTCAGGATACATGTATTCATGTCACCTGAGAAGTCTTGTGGGGAATAAGCCTTCTTATCTGCCATGAATCTCACTGAATTTCAGAGACAGGAAAGACAAATCTCTGTCCGTGCCACACATTGTTATGATAAGCTTAAAGGATCAGAAGACCTCTCTAGAAGCTGTTTAAAATTTCTTTATATTTGAATTACCAGAGCCCCGCTCTATTCTGAGGTCAATAGCACCACCATCCCCTAACACTTTACGACTCACAGTAAATATTCGTTCTGGAATTTCTTCCCCCACCCAAACCCAGTCGGTACATTGAGGAAATATTTCTACCAGACCGTGACCAGTTAACCTGACCAGAGCCCTCATGTGCAGAGTTAAGTCATTCATCGTGCACCTATTCTAAATGATGAGCCCCAGGACGGACCACCTTC
The DNA here is from genome assembly GCA_963574415.1 of Tarsius wallacei. Lineage (NCBI taxonomy): Eukaryota > Metazoa > Chordata > Mammalia > Primates > Tarsiidae > Tarsius > Tarsius wallacei. The sequence goes on from CAUYQG010153492.1 coordinate 5,250, forward strand.
ATTTCTGAAGGACTGAAGGACTGGAGGAAGGCATCCGGGGACATTTCTAATTGGCCATGTCTTCCAGAAGGATGTGTTGAGGTCCTTCTGTGCACTCGATGTCTCTGCAGTATTTGTTTCACACGAGATGTCAGCAGTACCTCAAATTGATAAGCCCACAATTCCATCTTTCACAAAGGACCGAATTGCCCAGAACATTAAATTAGTGTCTGCCACAGGAGGAAAGGGACGCCTGAATGCTGGCCCGAACACTTGAGCTAGCAGGAGCAGTGCATTGTGATGACAGGGGCTGGAGTTCATGGACACGTTCACACGCCTCCGTGTGGCACTCATTCAGCCCCCTGCATCCTCCAGCATGGCAGGAGCAGAACAGGCAGCCAATAAACTCAATTCACACAGGCCCGACTCCCAGAAATCCCCAGTGATGAGCATTTATCTTAAAGGAGGAAGAACCAATTTCAAAAAGCTCTTTCCCACGGAAGCTATGCCTATGGACTGGGAGGATGAAACACGTGATGCTGCTGAAATGTGCCCGATACACATGCTCATGGGCTGGGCCGGAGTGAGGTGGTCCTGCCTGGTCCCCTTCCCACTGCATGCAAAGGGCCTGGCATTTAACCTGAGCGTTAGAAGTACAGTAGAGCTCAGTCCATCATCAGCAACTCAAATCCCTTCTCCGAGTCAGACTTACCATGGCAAGAGGGTAGCCCTGTGTATCTTAGAAAATTCCCAACAGCCAGGACTGTCAAGAAGGGCACTGTCCCCAAAACTGTATGAGTCACAGTGACTCCCTCCTGACCTTGCACATTGCCATTTTCTAAGTGGGGAAATTGAGGGACAGGATGTTTACACAATATGTTCAAGGTCACACCAATGTATAATTGATAAGAGTAAAATAACATATCTCAACCCTTCTATCTCTAGCCCTCAAAACTCCTGCCCTTAAATTTATAAGCATAGAAGAACCCTTTTAAAAATTGTTTTCACATCTACATTTTGAAGAGATTCTTTTACGAAAAACGTCTCCACTTTACAATAAAATGCATTTACACAGCAAAATTTTCCTAAGGTATTTTAAAAAATAATTCCAATGTTGAGGAATAAAGGTTCATCTTTTGAGCTGTGCATTGTTTATATTAAATAGTTTATTACGTAATAATGCAACTTTCAGAATGAAACTTGTTTACCCAAATCTTATTTTTCCTTCAGCTTTTAAGTGTCTGGAGACAGAGAGAAAACTTCCTATAAGTAGAGGAGGAGATGAGGTGAAAACAAGGATATATACAATGAAGCATTCATGAATAATTAACTGTTCATTTTATTCGCAAAAGATCAAAGTACTATCCCCACCTGTTTCTCCGTCATCTGAGAATAATTTTAAGACCGGCACTTTCACTAATCCACCTCGTTCCTATGACATTTTGCTCTCATGAGCTGACTCTGTTGAAATGTAAAGTATGGCAATTTATAGACTCGCTTCGCAACCCTGTAGTCTCCACGCAGACAACTGTTAAAACCCTGGCTGCCCCTTCAGAAGGTGACCTTGCTTAGACGCACAACCCTCCCCTGGTCTTGAAGCTAAAGGGGTTGGGAGTGGAAGTCCAAAATCAGTCTCAGACTATCAGATGTGACATTTCCGAGTGTGGCTCCCCTGCTCTGTGTGGGAAGGGGTGAGCTTGGTATGGACACCGCAGAGATCTGAGATCAACCACTGGCTTGAGCAGGACCCAGAGCCCTCTGGACAGCATGTCCCCAGAGTGATAGGGGGACACCAGCCCAGCAGTTCTTGTAGAATTGCCTGAGATAACGGAGGTAAAGAATGAGCAGATGACTGGGGGATGGCAGATGTCACTCTCACCGCAAGCCAGCTGCCCTTGGACCATCCCTCTCAGCCACCACACCCCTCACCCTCTCCCTGCTCACGGCCCCTCCCATGGTGGAGAGACACCACACACTTACCTTTTTTTGCTTTCATGCTCTTCCTCCTCCTCGGCGCTCACCCGTTTTGCACAGAGCCTGCAGGTGGTTCCCCTTGAGGACGTGCGGCTAGAAGCTCTCTGCGAAGACACCTGCTGCGTGAGCGACTTCTGGGCCGAAGCTCGCCTGCGTGGACACTGGAGCAGTTAGAAGGTGCACACACTGGGAAATTACAACGTGTCTCCTGACACACATCACTTCTTTCTCCACACCCAACCCATCCCTGCAGTCCACACATACACACAGAGCACACGCACACATGAATGTACATTTTCACACACACAAACCCAACCCCATGTCCCTGTGGGTCCACATCCACCCCTCACCCATGCGCCATCCCTGGGAAGCCTTGTCACTGGCTTCACTGTGGCCGGTGCCCCTCCCTTCAATGCCAGCCAGCACCATGCACAGTCGTTTGGCTCCAAGCCATGATTATATATCTTAAACTTGAGCTCCCGAGGCTGCTGGGAGGGGCTGTGCATGTCTGGCTTTGTTGGTTACAAGGGATGGCAACTGAATAAAAGTACCCCAAGCATTTCTAAATATAGGGTGCTGGTGACAGGAGATAGGCCCCTGGGTTGGGGCGCCTGCCCATGGTCCCTCCACTCCCCATGGCAGCCTTTCCATCTGTGCACTAAAATCACAGATCTGCAGTGGCACAAACCGTGTCTGCAGACATGTGTAGGTCTTGGGGAGACGCCCTCCAGGAAACTGCAGAGCACACAGCTGGACGCCAGACTCAGAGGCTGGGGATGCACCAACGCTTAGTGCATTGTTATCAATTGGGCGGAACCATCATGAGTGCTGGTCCTGTGCCGTCTTTACTCAAGAAAAGCCACCATTCACGTATCTCCTGCCCACATCCTTTTCCATTCATTTCCTTCTCCTTGCTCTTTGTTTTGGGTGGCTTTTACAGCCTTGTTCTGGACGATGTATGAGGAGCAGTGAAATCAGTGAGCTCATACCAAGGAGGACTGGGCTCCCCATCTCAACCAGGCTCAGAGCCAGGCTCCAGGACTGGTCAGGACACCCTTTGAGCCGCCCTCCACCATCTCCCCCACCGCCCACCAGAGGGGCTGGTCACCACGTGCTGCTCTGCCATGGGACACGGGCATCAGGGGATACCCCATCACTCTCCTCAGACTCCTTCCGAAACAGTTCCTCTCCAGGCTCAAGGAACTAGATAGAGCTTCCTGCCTTAAATGTCAGACCCCATGATCGATACTGTATGAGTGTGATCAGCGAGTGTCCACTTACTTTTTCGATGCATATTCATCCAGGAGGTACCTCGTTTGAATATTACGATAGGACTGGTCAAAGTGTCTATGTCTCTTTTGGTAGAAGGGAACTGCCACGAGTGACATCTTGGCAAGCTCCTACAAAGAGAGTCACACACTGCACTGAGCTCCTTTCAAACATGGCGGCCTCTGCACTGTCTGCATGCACAGTCTGCAACACTTCAAAGAGAAAAACCGACTCTGACTAATAAAATCCACTCGGGGATGGGGGGGGTAAAAGAAAGATTACATAGGTGGAAATTATCTCAGACTAGGAGTCAGAAGGCCTGGTAACTTCTCAGGGACCCTATTTTATTTTATTTTTTTCCATAAAAATTGGAAGAGTAGGATCAGGCACAGTGGTTCATGACTATATTCCCAGGATTTTGGGAGGCTGAGGTAGGAGGATCATTCAAGGTCAGGAGTTTGAGATCAGCCTAGGCAACATAGCAAGGCCTCATCTCTACCAAAGAAAAAAAATTGTTTTAAACTAGCTGGGTGTGGTAGCGCTCACCTGTAGTCCCTAATACTCAGGAGGCTGAGGCTGAAGGATTGTTTTAGCCCTAGGAGACTAAGGCTGCGGTGAGCTGTGACTGTGTCACTGCACTATAGCCTGGATGACAGAGTAAGACCTCAACTCCAAAATCAATTGGAAGAGTGGGGTGTATGTTTCACTTAATTGTGAATGCAACAGATATTTACAGAATCCCTGGTGTGCTTAGGGCAACGCTCACAGCAGTGTGAGTGAGAGGGATAAAAATAATTAAAACACAGATTAGAGAAGTAAACAGGCACTCAGAACAAGAGAGAAGGTGGGACACATGCCAGTCACAGGGAGATAGAAGGTGTCCTGGACAGGACAGCAGCGAAGTCACAGGAGCAGAGGACAGCCCTCGTGGCCCGGGAAGCGGGTGGCATTTGAGAGGAGGCTTGACAGGCAAGTGGCCCTGGCAGGAAGAATGGTGTTAGGGATGACCCAGGGGCAGAGGTCAGCAGGAGAGGCCAGGACCATGGGATTCTCGAGGGCTATGAGTAGAAATTCCTCGGCAAAGACTGCAGCAACCACGTGCAGAGGCTTCCAGCATCTGTCTGCCTTGGGAACCAGCATTGCTCTGTGGCTCCGAGGAGGCTTGGGAGAAGGCGCTGGTCTCCAAGATGGATTCCATCATCTGCAGTCCTGTCTCCCTGGCTACTGTAGACAGGTTTAGAGGGTGAGAAGGAAGGGCTGGAGGCCAACACCACGGCCTCAGGGGTGGGGAAATGAGCAAGTCTGAGTGAAATTCCCCCAAAACAAGAAATAATCAAGCTCCACCCTGATTTCTGGGAGTCTGAGGTATTACAGGTGTTAGACATGGCCATTTCCTGCACATTTTCACCCCAAATAAATAACATCCCGGCATACTGAGTTATCCGATCATCTCCGCAAAGTTATACAGACACAGATTTGCAAAATCTTTGTGAGTGTTCACTTCCCAAATATGGCACAAAAGAACTCCAGGCCAGAGCCCCATTGTTGTCTTTTCTGTTTAAATTAGAAGAATCTGCCCAGTCTTAAAGAAAGTGCCCTGGAGAAGCACTCACGCCCAGGGACGCAGGAGTGGAGACTTCAGAGAGAAAGATACCAGGAGCAGCTCGAGGTGACAGAGCTCCTTTCCTCCCTGCCATGTTGCCCACATCTTCGGGGTATGAGTTAGAAACCTACCAGAATCCATAAACTGCCCCAAGTGTACTCCTGCCCGAGACTTTCTTCTCTACCTGGCCTAACAGAGGCAATTCCACAACAGCAGAACACACGGACACTCCCCATGACGTCCCCTCACCATGGCATTTACTTGCACTTCTGTTGAGTTAACCTTCAAATGTGTTTGTCTTTCATGGCAAAGGGAAGAGTCCAAATCTGGCCTAGGTCATAGGTGAGAGCAAGCGAACTTGAACCTTTTAATCCAGGGCAGCCATCACCCCAAGACAGACTCACCCACCTTTTTGAGAGCCATGCCCTCATTTGGGATGATGGAAGTGACTCAGGTCTCTATAGATTGATGACCAGCTGCCCTCCAACTAGCTTGGAACGACCCACCCACCGTGTGTGCACAGTTAGCACCAACACGTCACTGACGCCTCAACATGGCCATGTGGGCCTGGAAGTCCTCAGACACTTCATGTGTGAGGAGCCTATACTTTGCAGCCATTAGCAGCATGAAGCTGAGTCAAGTGCACACCTTTCCTGTGTTCCTCACTCTGACTCCTAGGTATCCATAGTAATTTGCCCCTCAAGGCGTCTTTGGGTGTTGTCTTGCATTGATTCCTGCATTTATTCTCTGCTCACTTCATTAAACGTTGTGCTTGGGGCCATCAAAATCAGGAGGCATCAAAGGCTCTAAAATGCAGTACCCTCAGTTCTGTTTTTCTTTCCACAAACATTTGGGCACTGGCCTTGTGCCAGCCAAGCCTGAACCCGAACCATGGGATTTCAAGGGTGGAAACGTCTCAGAGCTCCTGACTAAGGGGCAGCCAGCTCTGGTACTCTGTGCATCTGACTCTCATACCAGTGGCCTCAACCCCACCTGCCTTCTCTGGCTCCATCCAGCTCCCAGAGACCCAGCAGGACCACAAGCCACGCCCTTCCCCATGTGTGCTCTGCCACCATCTCTGCTCCTCAGTGGACTCTGTGTTCCAGGACTTCCCCAGTTGTCCCTGCCCCAGCCTGGGGCTACACCGCCCAGCCAGCGAGATGACATCTTCTGGAAGCTCTTCCCTGCTGGCTCAGCACGTGCCCTGTGGCCACAGCCTGGGAGTCATGGGGCGTTTCTGAGTGAAAGGACCCTGTCCAAATTCACCTCCCAGCTCAGTGTCCCTTATCCAAAATGCCTCAGCCAGAAGTGTTCCGGTTTTTTATTTTTGCAGATTTTGGAATGTTTGCATTTTCCTTATTGGATGAGCGTACCAAATCCAAAAATCTGAAATCTTAAATGGCCCGGTATGTATTTCCTTTGAATATCACATCAGCATTCAAAAAGTTTCAAACTTTAGATTTTTGGATTTGGGATGTTCAACCAATGCTACTTATTATACTATGAAGAAAGGGACAACACCAGGACCAGTCAGCACCCATGCCCTTTCACTGTCTACATGGAGGGCTATCTTCTTTTTAAGAAACCATCCTAGATGTGCTAAATGCTCCCCCTCCCATCCACACACACAAAGAAAAGCAAAAAAAAAAAAAAACAAAACCATTTTAATAAAGGGCGTTTGGATGTGAGTCCCCTGGGGTCCCCTGGGGCACAGGGGCTTGGGAGGCCTGGACCCCAGTGGGGATACAGCAACCTTGAGTAACCTTCAGCTCTGGGGGTCCCAGTCTACTTTACTGTAAAACCAAGGGACTGAGCTAGGTGGCAACTAACACTCCCTCCCGTCCCAACAGTGCATGTGTAACTAACACCGGAGTGGCGCTGCCCCACTAGCACGGACTGTCCCCAGAGGAATATGACCTACTGGTCACTGGGCAGTGCATAGCCCAGCGGAGGCGCCAGCCGGGCCTCTGGACGGCGCCCAGCCCACTTTCCACCAGAGCTCTGCTCCCAGCCACGCCCAAAACGCTCTTGACACGTTTAGGAATCATGACACCAAAACAAAACGTGAGCCTGTCCTCAGTGTAGGGACTGTGTCTGTGATGCGCCCATCCTGGTTCCTTCCTGCGAAGGATGTGTGGAGCCCATCTCTCATGTCACCAGGGACGGCTCTGCAATCTGGGAAGACGTTTCACATGCAAACCCTTGACTTCCACTTGTTGAAAGACATTGTTGTCAGCATAGCTAAAAACATCGACGTCAGTAACCAGACAAAATCAAAGCCTTTCTAGAGGGAAGGGAGAGATTTGTTGGTACACAGAATTGGCCTGTGCCTCAAGTGACCAAGTGCTCAGCTCCCAAGACAGGCTTTATCTAGAAACTCAGATTATTAAATAATACCTTAAATCATCTTTGTTTCACATCTATTTAGTAAGAAAAAAAAGGTGAACCAGGGAGATAGAGCTATCTGGGTGTTTCTAGTACCCTTGACCACCCTCCTCAGTGCCCTGCCCTGGCCCTCCGCACAGCCACCCAGCCTCACTATCTTTCTCAGTAGAGACGGTTTCAGGGCAGGATTGAGGGTGGCACAGGCTCTGTCAATGGAATTAAGCTGAAAATTCTGCAGGATCATAACATATCCAGAGGCACCAAGAAGAAAACAACCTGGAGAAAACTGTCATTTTCTGGCAAAACTGTAACCATCCTGCCTTACAAAAAGCATTGCTGCCTTTCCCACTCCCTAGATAACCTAGTCGAGGTAAGCTCAATGACCCTTGTTTCTTTCACTTTTTTTCTTCAGAAAACATCCAGTTTTTTATTTCACACCTTTTCAAATCTGCCCTCTCCTCATGGAGAATTTCATTTCTGAGAAGATCGTGAAAATTGCAGACATCAATCAACCGACTTGGGACCTTCGGGGCATTGCTGCGAAAATTGGGATTGAGACCCAAAGTATTCTGAAGGGATGCTCAAATAGCGTGACAGTGAAGAGCATGACTTTGGGAAATAAAGAAAACACTGGCTGAGCATAACATCTGGCAAAAGCAGCTCAGACCTCAGAACATAGGTCTCTTCCCTCTGTAGGAAAGGGTGCCCACAAGGGAGGGTGCTGGCGTCTCGCCTTTACCCTAAGCAGGTCCATTAGGATGGCAAGTGCAACCAGCTTTGGTAGAAGTTGTGATTCCTCCCCGCAAAGCCACAAATTAGAACAGAAAAGGAGAAAAAGATGCTTACCCAGAGAGAAGGGAAGATGGCAAAGGAGAGAGAGACGCTCTGGCCACCAGCTCACAGCCACCCACACGCTGGCTCGGGAAGGCAGAGCTAATTTCTCCTCCAACGCGCCTGTCCCTCCCATTTAAGGCCCGAGGAGGTGCTATAATTAGACACATTGGACTGCCTCTCCCCAAATTGACACCTGCATCATAAATCACCAGCCTGGTCCTAGGAGGAAATCACGTCTTATTCAAATTGGGGGGGGAAACACAAAATGTGAAAGTGTCAGTTCTGGGTCTCAAAGTGCACTTTTCTTTTCCCAGGAAACTGGATGTGACAGTTTAGCTCCTGACCCAGAAAAGAGGGCAGGGCACTGACATTCTCCTGCCCTCCCTCAACACCAGGCTTTTTGCCCCGAGTTTTAATTTTTAGATGTAAATTCTCAGACATATTTTCAATCCCTTTGAGCTACCAGTTCCTGGTCACATAAACGGATACTTCCAGATGCATCTCTAATAACTACTTAAGTTTCTATGAGCGATTGTACCATCTGCCAGCCTGGGCACCTCATTCAAGATCTCACTAGTCGTGGAGGAAGGGACGTGGGCAGTCCCCGTAGGGGATTTTTTTGTGAGTGTGTGTGTATGTGTTTGGCTTTTTTCTTTTTAATTCCAAAAACTACTCAAGTTTTCCCCAGATTTTATCTTACTTAGGGTTGCTGTAGAAAGAACTGCCGACCTAAAAGAGGAGCCATGCCTCGTCGGCAAGTTGGGGCTTATTTATAGCCATTACCGCAGACGTGCACTGCGTCCACACTACATGGATGACTGCAGTGTGCCCATCTTTTTGCACAGCATGTGTCCAAGTATAAATAACACACACCTGGCATGGGCTGCAACCTGGCCAGGAAGAGGAGGGACCTGGGGGGATGTCCCTGTCTAAGAATCTGGAGGACCACTCTCAGATCTCGATTCACCACCATGAGGGCTGTAAACGTGTGTAATAACAACTGTCTTATATGTTTGCTGCAACAAGTAGTGAAAGCAATATATGGAAAGTGTCTCGGAGCCTTAAAACACCCATGTCCCTACATCTGGTGTGTCAGGAACATCGCCAAGAACCAGCAAAGCAAATCAGTAATTGTGCAAACGAAATACCACGAAGACGCAGAGTCAGGGCCACTTGCTGAATGCGTCTGAGGGTGCCCTGGACACACTGTCAGAGTCCACGTGCTTTTATTTTCTGTCTTATTCCCATCAGTACTCCAATAGCCTAACATTGCATTTAACAAATGTTTCTTGAATGATTTCTTAGCCTATTCAAGCTGCTCTAACAAAAGACCATAGACCGGATGTCTTCTAAACAACAGATATTTATTTCTCAAATTCTGGAGGCTGGAGGTCCAAGATCAAGGCTTTGGCAGGTCGTGTCTGATGAGGACCTGGTTCCTGGTTGACAGACGGCGCCTCCTCCAGATGTCCTCCTGTCGTGGAGGAGAGGCAGCTCTGTGGGGTCCCTTTATAAGAACAGTCATCCCAATCATGAGGGCTTTGTGCTCACAGCCTTCTTGCCTCTCAAAGAGCCCACCTCCTGATGCCACCATCTTGGGCATTAGGATGCCAATGTACGTATTTCAGAAGGATGTGAATATTGAGACCACAGCTGGGCTTCTCGCATTCATCAGCATTTCTTCCTCAGGACACTGACCTTCAAGTTCTTGTCAGAGTTCCCTTCACAGGACTCACTTATACATGTGGCCCCATAAAGCAGAAGGGGCGATTGTGATGCCCTGTCACCTTCAAGTGGCATCTCAGTCATCGGGTCCCTGTCCTAGCACCTCATGAGAGAGCTGTCTCATCCCCTGAGAGAAGGAAAGTCCAGCTAGCTCCCACCCTTAGTCCAAGTGTGAGCACAGCTGTGGTCCCTCGCCCATGGTGTAAGTGGCTCCTTTCCTAGAAGACTGCATCTATGAAATCCAGGATGTTCAGCCATGCTACTCAGAGAGCAGGGCGCAAGCCAGGACGGAGACAGGCTCCTGCCAGGAAGATCATCACCTCCACTGAGTGGAGTGAAGACCCCTCCCCTCCCTCTTTGTGAGACCCCCATCTCCCTATGCCATGCCCACCACCCTCCCTGAGCCACGCTGCTGACACTCTGTGTGGACTGAACCTACCTGGAGCCTGGAACCAACAAGAGATAGATGGCAGACCAAACACAAGACGTGGCCATGGACTGCAAACCCCTTCTTTCTGAAGCTACTCACAGTTGGGTTTCTAGCATGTGCCATCAAGAGAATCCTGACTAATGCAAAGAAAAAAATCCAGGGTGCTTAACTCCAAATCCACAGCTGGAATTCGCAACTGGAAAAGGGAAAAGAAATGAACATCAATAAGAAAGTCAACATCAATGAGGAAAGTCACATGACATAAAAAAGGAAACCAAGCCCTAAAAGGTGACATTGCAAGTATTTTTAATCATGTGGAACCCTGGGGTCATATGGTTTATGGGTAAAGTTAAGTCCTATGCATTCCATTAATTTATAGCACAGGGCCAAAGTTGACATTCAATTCACAAAAACTTAGTTTGAATATTTAAAAGAAGTAAAATTATTTTAAGACATTTTGTTAACTTCTGCTGGGTGCAGTAGTGCACACCTGTAATCCTAGCACTTAGGGAGGCTGAAGTAGGAGGATGGCCTGAGGCCAGGAGTTCAAGACCACTCTGGACAAAAGAGCAAGACCAAGTTGATATAAAAATAAAAATAAAAGTAGCTGGGTATGGTAACATACGCTTATAGTCCCAGCTACTCAGGAAGCTAAAGAAGGGAGATTGACTGAGCCCAGGAGGTAGAGGCTACAATGAGCTATGATTGAACCACCGTTCTCCATCACAGGCAACAGAGCCAGACCAGGTCTTTTTTTTAAAAAAAGGGGTAACGCCCTCTGGTCCCTCTTGCTCTGAGAGCTTTTCTGTCCTCTCAATAAATCCTGCTTTCAAAAAAAAGATATTTGTCAATTTCCATACATTTTGTCTCAGAAAACAAAAGGTAGTCTATTGTATTTTAGAAAATGCCCATCCAATGGGTCAAACATTCACAGCCGTTTCACATGTCAAAGGAGAAATCTCCCAGAGATGCTTTAGGGAGAGCACAGAGGGAGGGAGCCCGTCCCATCTGGGAGAAACAGAGTCAGAGGCAGCCAAGTGTCCCAAAACCCCATTAGCTATGTAACCCTGGAAGGTCTGTCATCCTTGACCTCCTCATCACTAACTTAGACTCCCAGTCACACCTGCTGGGGAAGGAAGGGTGTGATAGGATAGCATATGGCAGACATTTATCAAGACCCTGTGACAAGGGCCCTGAGGGCACCCACTCGAGTGCCCCAGAGCACCCAACTCCTCCTCCTCCCAGGCAGTCCCCCTAGCTCGGCCTCTAGAAGCCCTAACACCGAGGGCTCCTCCTCTCAGGAAGAACTGTATCCTAACATTCTGGACAAAGCCGGAAAGAGCCAGTGCCAGCCTACCGCGTCCTGAGCCTGGAGGCCAGTCTTCCAGGAGATGTTATCTGACCAGGTCTCTCCAGGGCCAGGCCTGTCCCACAGCCTGCCCTGGGACCCCAAGCCCCAGTCCCTGCCCCTCATGTGTGTGAGACTTGATCCTGCCCCTGGTGATGGGTGCAGGTAGCGGCAGACCTGTGGTGGTAAAACTCTCATGGAATTTCTCCCAATCCACTTTATTATGAGTAAAATACTAAAGTTTTGCATAAAATGTCTTAAATAAAAGTTCTACCTTCATGGCTTTGGCTTCCACACCCAAGAGCAGTGAAGTGTCTGTAGGGTATTTATAACATTAAGCATCTTTTTTTTTCTGCCTTTTTTTTTTGAGTCGGAGTCTCACTGTCACCCAAGCTGGAGTGCAGTGGCATGCCCATGGCCACCGCAGCCTCAACCTGCTGGGCTCAGGAGATCCTTCCGCCTCAGCCTTCCAAGTAGTTGGAACCACAGGCATGTGCCACCACGCCTGGCTAATTTTTTGATTTATTGCAGAGACAAGGTCTCGCCAAGTTGCCCAGGCTGGTCTCAAACCCCTGGGCTCAGGCAATTCTCTCACCTCTGCTTCCCAAAGTGCTGGAACTCCCACTGTGCCCAGCCTCTGTCTTTTTTTTTTTTTTTTCCTGAGTCAGAGTCTCACGCTGTCACCCAGGCTTAAGTGCAGTGGCACATTCAGGGTTACCACAGCCTTGACCTGTTGGGCTCAGGTGATCCTTCTGCCTAAGCCTTCCAAGTAGCTGGAACTACAGGTGCATGCCAACACATCCAGTTAATTTTCTGATTTATTGTAGAGATGTGGTCTTACCAAGTTGCCCAGACTGAAGCATCACTTTTTAATAGTTTCCATTTTTTAATTTATTTTATAGTTGTCGGTTTCATGTGAGGATTTGCTCCATAAACAAACTGCGTGCAGGTAAGGTTTGGGCTTCTAGCAGGCCCTCTATTCCCCTGTAGTGGACCTGGTACCCCAGTGTGTGCTATGTGCCTCCTACCCTCCTCCCCCCCTCCCCACTCTTTTAGCAGTGCCCAGCATCTGTTTTCCCACCTTTGTACTCGCATGCCCAATGTTTAGGCCCTGCTTATGTGTGAGAACACGCAGTATTCCATTTTTTTGTTTCTGTAGTAGTTAACTTAGAATGACAGTCTCCAGCTGCATCCATGTTGCTGCGAAGGGCATGATTTTGTTCTTCTTTATGGCTGTATAATACTCCATCATATATATATGTACCACATTTTCTTTATCCAGTTCACCTTCAACGAGCATCTGGTTGGTTCCACAGTTTTGCTAATGTGAACAGTACTGCAATGAGAATACAGGCACAGGTGTCTTTTTGGTAGCACGATTTATGTTTCTCTGAGTATATGCCCAGAAGTGGAATTGCTGGGTCATATGGTGGCTCAGCTTTTAGTTAAGATAAAGCATAGTTAACAGCACTCGCATGGGGCTCACTGATGCCAGACGCGTCTCAGCCCTCACATCTACACATGTAACCACCACAGCCATCCTTCAAGGAACCTAAACAAAACTCCTCAATGTTGAACGGCTCTGCTGAGGGCAGGCAGTGAAGACTTGGTCATGCAACCTGGGGCAGTTCCCTGACCATGCATATTCTGTATTGTTCACGTTACAGTCATTTTAACATGTTTCCATTATTGCACCAAGCACTTGATGAAGACGTCTTCCCTCTGGGGGCCCAGGTCTCAGGTAACTAGACACACGAGGCATTTCCGATGAAAGTCCTAGGTTCTAGTCTCAAGTGTCCCCTCCTTCCTCCCTCCCACTGCCTCCACCTTCTTTCTTACAATTCAGCCCTACTTCTCTCAACCAATGCATCTGCATCTCCTAACAATATGTCCACGGCTTGGGTGAAGTGGGAAGAGTTGTTCTGATGGCAAACACAGTTCATTGTGTCGTGCTGCACATGGGATCCCACTCCAGCCCATGAGGTGGGCACCACACTGAGAAAATCTAGGCCTGAACATCTGGCTCAAGGGAACACTGCAGGGATGTCACAGAGCCCAGATTCAGGCACAAGCCACACACCTGGCTTCTTGGCCATATTCTTAGCCACCCCAGAATTTGCTCTGCATTCTCAAAGCAATCCCAAAACGTTAGACAATGACGCAGGCAGCAAAAGTGTCTTGTCCCCGTGGAGGATGCAAATTGCCCTGCATGAGAGAAATTAGAACATCTGAAAAGAGAAAACTCGCTTTAGGGCACCAGGGCCCACCACTGGCTTTCACTGTCAAGTTCTGAAACTACAAACATCAGAGAAGAGGCACACTAACGCATTTTGTTCCTTTTTCTCCACTTGCTAGAATATCTTTTTTCCTGAATGTATATGAGTGTGGGGTTCCACATCTAGAATTGTGAAGAAGCATGGTTTAAACCTCAAGAAAAGCCCACCCACCTAGGTGAGTAAACTGTGCTATTTAAATGTCAGCCTTCTGAAAATGTCGATTGTGTGTGACCTTGTTTCGAGAAATAAAATGATCACCTTTTTAATTACCATGAAGTTCAGCAGCTGTATCCTTTGAGTTGTTCCCACTGATGGCACAGATAGCCGGTGTTTGGAGAAAGGTCTCTCCTTTCAAATCAGTCAAACCCAGATCCATGGAAAACACACTTATGATTTTTCACCATTTTCAGGGAAAGTTAAAAAAAAGAAAGAAAGAAAGAAAGAAACGCTAATGTTTCCTTCATTTTTTTTTTTACAGAGTTTCGACCTTGTTTTGTACTTGTTAGTAAGGGTATCTGTGCCTCTTTTGAGGCTAATATTAACATGACATGTGACTACACATCAATTCCTGAGTGAGAGTCTCCTAACAACCCTACCTCACTCTCCCTCCCCGACACTCCCACCAAATGCACCCACCAAACCGTGGGCTTCTTTTATGTAGTGGTATGCATTTAAGGTTCCTCTGTGTTGTCTCATGACTTGAAAGCTCATTTCTTTTTAGTGCTAAATAATATTCCATCATCTGGCTGCACCATAGTTTATCCATTCACCTGCCAAAAGACACGTGGGCTGCTTCCAAGTTCTGGCAATTATGATAAGCTGCTATAAATAGCAGTGAGCAGGTTTATGTGTGGACATAAGTTTTCGACTCCTTAGAGTAAATACCAAGGAACAAAATTGCTGGATCACATGATAAGAGTATGTTTAGTTTTGCAAGAAATTAACAAGCGGTCTTCCAAAATGGCTGTACCATATATATTCCCACAGTGATGATGAGAGCTCCTGCCCTTCATTCACCTCCTCGCCAGCGTGTGGTGGTGTCAGTGTTCTGGGTTTTGGCCTTTCTGATAGGTGTGCAGTGGTGTCTCGTTCACACTTCTGTTTGCATTTCCCTGAAGACATGATGCGAAGCATCTTTTCACATGCTCATTTGCCACTTGTATATCTACTTTGGTGAGGCATTTGCCCAGGTCTTCACCCATTCTTGAATCAGATTGTTTATCTTATTGTTGAGTTTTCAGGGTTCTTAGTAAATTTTGGATAACAGTTTTTTCCTACCTGTGTCTTTGCAAGTATTTCTCCCAGTCTGTGGGCTATCATGACAGTATCTTTTGTAGAACAGAAGTGTTTAATTTTAATAAATTCTAGCTTATCAAATTTTTTCATCAATTGTGTCTTTGTTGTTATAGCTAAAAACATATTGTTGCCATACCCAAGATTATCTAGGTTTTTTTTCCCCCTAGAATTTATTTCTAAAAAATAAATAAATAAAATGAAAATGCTAGAATTGAAAAATACAATTAATGAAATTAAGAACTTAGTAGACAGTTTGAATCACAATTCCTGTCTCTCCTCTCTCCCTAAAGCCAGAATGTCACCCTGTGCTGTGGATCACATCCCTTCATGGGGAGAGTCTCAGCTCATTTGGGATCTGGATCACTCTGTGTGCCAGGAAGGAAATCCTCATCAACCACGGACCATCTCATAAAGTGCTCAAAAGAGCATTGACTCAGTGGTGGATCAAATTAGCCCTATGTTAAAGGCTGCTTTCATGCCAACCAAAAAACTTAAAAGCAAGGTAAGAATCCAACTGTGTGCAAAAATCCTTCAGTGTATTACAAAACATAGACCAAGAATATGTATAAACATACAAAAATATTCATCAAGCAACAAAGCAAAGTTCACAACTTTTGACACTCAAAGATTACATGGAAAACGCAACATATCATGAGAAGAAAAATAAATTAACAGGCACATCAAATTAGTATAGAAAGATATGAAAATTAGTTATTTTAACTCTGTCCCATACACTCAAGAAGACAGAGAATAGATTAAACAAACTAATAAAGACAAATAAAGACACAGAAGATATTTAAAAGATCCAAATCAAACTTTTAGAGATGAAAAATACGATGCCTGAGTTTTGTTTTTTGTTTTTTGTTTTTTTTAATGCAATGGTGGAACTGACAGTATATTATTGCAGAAGAAAATATCAGTAAAGATATTGAAGAAAGCAATATAAGAAATAAAATACTAAGACAAAATAGACTGAAAAAATTAAGACAGCACGTGAGGGTAACACAAAGCAGACAAATATATGCATAATTAGTGTCCCCAAAGAAGAAAGTTGGATAAAAAAGAATATTTGAAAAAAATAATTCCCAAAATTTTTCTAAATTTACTGAAAATGGAACCCATAGGCACAAGAGACTAAACAAACATCAAATTCAAGAAACATAAATAAAACTACATAAAGTCACATCATAATCAAATTGCTTAAAACCAGTGATCAAAAGAAAATCTTATAAGCATAAAGAGGAAAAAAGCATTGTAAGTATAGAGACACAAAGATAAGGATGACAGCAGACTTCTCATTGGAAACAATGCAAACCAGAAGACAGTGACACAACATCTTTAAAGTTCTCAAAGAACCAGTGACACATTGTTAAAGTGCTCAAAAGATAAAAAAAACTGTCAACCTAGAATCCTATATCCAGCAAAAAAGTATAATATCTTCCCAAAAGAAAGGTAACACTAGTCCCCCTCAAAGTCATGGTGCTGTCAGTGGAGACCAAGTGGGGAGCCTGGTAGTAAGGAGGTGCCCCTTCCACACACCTCTGATCAGGGGACTTGGATTTCTACCCCACCCCACTGCACCCCCTGCAGTAACAAGATAGCACCCCTTTCCTATGTCAGTGCAGTATCAGAAACACGATTTAAGTAAAATTCAGAATCTCTTAAAGTACTACCCAAAATGTCTTCGTTTCAGCCAAAGTCACTTCCCTTCACTTTAAGCAAATAAAGTGTGCTCTTCCTCCACAAGGTCAGCTAAAGTCAAAATACAGGAACCCCATCAAATCTCCATCATCCGAGCCACCTTCCCTCTGTGGCCAACACACATGAGCTGTGGATCCCATTCCTGCATGCTGCTTAAGATGCTCAAGCTGCTAGTTCCTACACCTGTGTCCTCCACTTCTGTGTCTCCATTGCTCAGATGGGTCTTTTCCAGTCATTATTTGAACATTTTTCTGGTCTCTCCAAAACTTAAAACAAGCAGCAAGAAAACACTCCTTTATCAGACCCACTTTTTCCCTTGCTCCTGCTCTCTTTCACAGCCAGACTTCTCAAAAGAGTTGCATCCAGTCATGCTTTTTCCATTTTTTCACTTTCCACTAATCCTATTCCAATCTCCTTCCACCCACATCACATCACTCACCAAAATAGCTCTAAGTCACCAACGACCCCGTGTCAACACATCCACTGAACATTGTCAGCTCTCAAGTTACTTGACCTATCACCATCAGTCAATCCATGTGACCACCACCCCTTCCCAAACCCTGAACTCTGTTTTGCCACACTCACCTGTTTTCTTTCTGTGTCTCTGCTCTCCTCTTTCCTTACCTTTGACTGGTTCCATCTCCTTCAGTCACCATGAAGTGTGGAAGTTCCTCCCACACACTTCTCAAGTCTCTCTTCCCTTCTAATTCTGTGCTTCTCCCTAGGCAACCCCAAACATACACTATTTCCGGATGGCTCTGATGACCATCACTGCTCACATGGCCTCCAAAGGGAGTCTGGGCTCACTCATTGAGCTGCCTTTCACATCTCCTTTGAATGAAGAAATGGAACCTTAAACTCAATGGATCAAAGGCCAAGTTCCGGATCCCCACTGTCCCTTATTGGTTTCATTGTCCAGTATCTTCTACCCCATGAAAGGCATAAGCCAGGAGTCAATGGGACTCCCCAGGCTCCACACAGCTCTGAGTATTTTTCTTCCTAAATGTCCCTCAAACCTACCCACTTGTCTCCAAGCCCGCTGCCACCAAGCCCAAGCTTGATGGTGTCTCGCCTAGAGTCCTGGAATGGTCTGTGCAACCTCCATCCCCCACACAAGGCTCCTCTGGGGTGCATCCTCCAAATGGAAGCCCAACGAACATCCCAGAATGCAAATCAGAGCAAGTCACCCCATGGTCCTGAAAGCCATTCATGTCTTAAGCTAAAGACTGACATACCTCACATGTGAAGTGTCATGTGGCCTGACTCCCACCTCATCCTTCATCCATTTGTACTTGAGTGAGTCCAAAGTCTGTTGTTCCCCCCAACTACCCCCATGGGGTCTTTTACATCCTTCAGATCCCACACATGCAGTCTCTCCCCCTGTGTTCAAATTCAGCACAGGCACCAATTTTTCAGATGCCTTTTCTGACCCTAATTTAAGTCAGGCTCCTTTGCTGCACTTTCCCAGAGAGCCATGTTTCTTCCTGCAGAGCTCTCCTCTCTGTTTGCAACCATGATCCTTGACAGGGACAGGCTAGCCAGGCTGTCCTGGCTGCCATCACCCCCACCAGAATGGGAGCACAGGGAGTTCTGCCGACCAGGGAGGACCCAGGACCTAACTCAAAATCCAGCACACAAAGTACACTCAGCAAATACTTGAGACCAGGCATGATGACTTGTGCCTGTAATCCCAGCACTTTGGGAGGCAAAGGCAGGAGGATCACTTGAGCCAAAAAGTCCAAGACCAACCTGGACAACACAGCAAGACCCTATCTCTACAAAAAAATATATTTTTTAAAAAATTAGCTAGACATGGTGGCGTGCACCTGGAGTCCCAACTACTTGGGAGGCAGAGCTAGGAGTATCACCTGAGCCCAGGAGGTCAAGGCTGCGGTAGTTTTGATTATGCCTCTGCACTCCAGCCTGGGTGACAGAGTGAGACCCTGACTAAAGAAAAGAAAAAAATTCGCTTATGAAATAAATAAGTCAAATAAACTAGCTGGCCTTTCTCCTTTAGTAGAGGTGAGACATGTAATGGTGATAAAACGGATGTTTTCCCAAACTTCGAGGCAGTTAGATTGCTTGGTCTTTGGGCATTACTCAACATCTCTGTAACACAGCCTGAAGTTTTTCCATATTTTGTTCATCAAAACATATCCTAGGAAACCTGGCAGCAGGCCGTGGCTGTGTACCTTGCAGATATCACATGCACGTTCCGTTTAGCATGACCTCTTCCAGTTCATCAACAAGCAAGGTTGTTGCAAGCCACAGGGCTATGGGGGCAGGAAGCCCAGCTCACAGGGTGGTCCGAAGTTTCCCCTCTGACCAGCAACTTCCATCTGGACTGGGTAGGGAAGGAAAGGTCCTCGGTTGATGGAAACCCTAAGAGCCTTGAAGACCTAATGCATGCAGGACAAAGAGAGCGTAAGACTGAGATTGTCTATCATGCGTCTAGGCAGCTACACTTCCTGTACCTTGATAACATTCAAGATTACAATGTGATTCTTTTTTTTTTTTTTTTTTTTGAGTAGGAGTCTCACTCTGTCACCCAGGCTGCAGTGCAGTGGCATGCTCACAGCCACCGCAGACTCAACCTGCCGGACTCAGGCGATCCTTCTGCCTCAGCCTTCCAAGTAGCTGGAACTACAGGCGTGAGCCACCATGTCCGGCTAATTTTTTTGATGTATTGTAGAGTCGAGGTCTCACCAAATTGCCTAGGCTGGCCTCAAACCCCTAGACTCAGACAATCCTCTTGCCTCGGCCTCCCACAGTGCTAGGATTACAGGTACATCCCACGATGCCCAGCTCTTTGTATGATTATGGAATGCCATTTGGAGATAAACTCCTTGGGGGGTTAATACTACACATCTGAGGATAGAAACCTGTCAGTAGAGTCTACAGGATACAAGCCATGTTGTCGCATTTAACACAAAAAGTTTAAAAATTATCCAGGCATGGTGGCATGCACTTATAGTCCCAGCTACTCAGGAGGCTGAGGCGAGAGGACTGCTTGAGCCCAGGAGTTCGAGACTTCAGTGAGCTACATTTGTGCCACTGCCCTCCAGCCTTGCTCCTTCCTCCAGAGCAAGATCCTGTCTCTAAAAAAGCCAAAAAGTCATTCTGAGGCTGGACGAGATTCCCTCTGGCCTCAGCGCCCTGAGCTGGTTATCAAGGGCACTGGCTCTGGGCCCCAGGCAGTGTTCGTTAATCTGTTGTCAAGGCTGCGTGCTTTGCTGAAAATCTCCTCCCCTGCTGGAGGCCGGGCTTCCTCATTCCTGAGTGAGAGCTGGATGAGATGATCCCTGGCTAAGCCATGGCTTGCTATCGTTTCCATCCTGAGAGCTTGTGCTAGGGAAGGCAGCCTCGCCCTGCACGGCAGGGTGGCCAGCTGCCTGGCTCAGAGCAGGACCCAGGAAGCAGGAAGCAGAGTGCCGGCCAGCCTCCCCGCAAGGATTCCCGTGAAATGCTCAAGACAATGCAGCCAGGCCACGGGTTTAGAAGCAGAGCGGCTGTAATCACACAGAAGTGGATGTCAGGTGCAGGAGTCGCTTGACTGGCAGGAGTGGCTGGTCTCATGAGGGACAGGAGGAGAACTTCATGCTACTGGGCTCCAGAGGAGAGGGCAGAGGCTGAGAGGGGCAGCCACAGTCCCAGAGAGTCTCAGACGGGCAAAGCAGTGGACGTCAGCTCGCCCGATCCCTCCCTTCACCCTGCAAGGTGGAAACTGAGTCCCAGACAAGTCAAGTGTGTATGTGCATGTGTGTGTATGTGTGTGTGTGTGTGTGTGTGTGTGTGTGTGTGTGTGTGTAGATAGAGAGAATGTGTGTCAGGGCCTCACTTTGTCAGTCAGGTTGGAGTGCACCATCACAGCTCACTGCAGCCTTGACCTCCTAGGCTCAGGTGATCCCACCACAGCCTCCCAAGTAGATGGGATTCCAAGCATGTGCCACCACATCGAGCCAATTTTTTATTTTTTGTAGAAAGAAGATCTCACTGTGTTGTCCAAGCTGGTCTCGAACCCCTAGGCTCAAGCAATCCTCCTGCCTTGGCCTCCCAATGTGCCAGGATTACAGGCGTGAGCCACTCTACCTGGTTCTATTGGTTTTTTTAAAGACCAAGGTCACATTGCTTTGCAGTGAAGGGGTTTGGACTAAAATTCCAATATCTTCATTTCTAGGCTTTGTGATGTAGCCTTTCCTGGGGGCTGGTTCTCGTGGGGGCAGGGCTGCAGGACGCCAGTGGAGGTCAGGGGGAGGACCACAACTGTCTGAGACATGACTTCAGCTAGACCCCCACCCTGGGAGGCCGAGTGACGGCTGGGTGGCTCCCACACAGTCACGTCTGCGGGCAGCCCAGTGGGCTCACACCAGGCCAGACAGGACCGCCCAAAACTGGCTCTTGGCCAAATGCTTCTTAAACACGAGGAAGTCAAAATGGCCGCTGGAACCCAGCGTCCCTTACTTACTTACTTCCCGTTCCGACATGTTGCCAATTCCTCATTCCTGGCAACCAGAGGAAGCAGGTGAGTGTGGATCAGAATGAGAAGCTCTCGGGGCCAGAGACCCAATCTGCCCACAGTGAGGTGTCCAAGAAGGCAAGGCACTGAATGCCACAACAGCCAACAAACAGCAGCAATTTCCCCGGGAGGTTGGATTCTGTGTTCACTTGAAGTCAACAGCTGCTTGGGGTTGGCTTTCCTTGGGCTTCCTGGGAAGACCAAAACACAGCGAATCCAAGGAAGCCTCACGACTCGGCCATCAGCAGCCATGACTGCCCCAATCCTCCCAGCACAGCAGAGCTGTGGCCTATTCAGCCAACAGAAGGATATTATCACCCACCATCTCAGGTGACGAAGTTCTGGGAGTACGTGGGGAACCTGTCCTTTCTCGGGTCCCCACTGGTCCTGTGCCCTTCGAGTCTGGTCAGTGTCATGCAGCTGCCATCACCCAGCCTGTACGCTGGTCATCTGACACTCACGAGCTCCGGGATGCTGGATAAGGCACAAACACAGTGTCCTGGTAGGTGAAGGTGAAGGTGTCACACAGAGATCACTGAGATCTATCTCTACCCACAGTGGAGGTTCTGCAGTGCTGCTACGATCAGGGACACCATAACTTATCCAAACTGGGACCACGTACAAGGGAAATAAACACTGTTTAATAAACACCTGGGGACAACACATGTACCCATGGTCACCCTAATTATTACCTACATCATCAACATAACACAAGTTCTTAAGAATATGGAGGTCGTTATTACTTTTTGAGAACTGTATGCATCTTAGGAGCCCAGCTACATGCCATCAAAAAGGAAATATTTCAAAGGCAGACTCGCTGATGAGGATGACATTTTTTCCTCCAAAAGACCATGACTTTTTCCTCCAGTTTGATTGACAGCTGAGTGAATGTTCAAGTTTTGCCTATTTTTCCCATAAGCTTTGTGCCTAATTATTTTCTACTGTAGTTATGTGGACTTTCAGGGAATCATCTCACTAAAGGTAAGCTTTAGATTGTCATTCTTCTTTAAATATTTCTTTTCTTTTTTTTTTTGAGTTGGAGTCTCACTCTGTCGCCCAGGTTAGAGTGCAATGGCATGCTCACAGCCACCACAGCCTTAACCTGCTGGGCTCAGGTGATCCTTCCGCCTCAGCCTTCCAAGTAGCTGGAACTACAGGTGTGCAAAGTGTTGGGATTATAGGCATGAGTCACTGCGCCCGGCCAACATTTATTTGATTATCATACACTTTGCTCCTTATAAAGGACCCTGAGAAAAGAAACGCACACATAACACATGCGTGGTTAAAATATCTTAAGTTCATGGAAAGGTTATTTACATAAAATTCTAATTTTGCTCAAGTATATATAAAATTGTAGATCCTTATGCCTCTGGCTGTACTCAGATATTTATAAATTAAAATTTGACCTTCCTAAGTTAAGTTAGGGGGTCATTTCAGAAAACTGAGTAAATTATTTTCAAAAGTATATACGAATGAGAGATATTTTCTCTACCCCTAGAGAGGCAGATACGGTCTCATATTCTTTGTGTTGTTAACAACCGTTCTTGGGTACTGGCAGGTAATAGACATATAATAAGTATTTCTGGATTTGAATGTTTATAAGAAAATAAAATGAACTGAGTTAAGAGGTGGCATCAAGTCAGGAATGAGCCTGCTCTAATACTATGAAAAGTGCAAAGGTGCTCTTTTTTGATGTACAAATGAAGTGATGTCGATTAACAATACGTAGGCCTTTCTAATCATGTGACTCAAATCATTCTAGTGTTTGAAATCACCATTATACTTCATCATCATTGCAGATGATCAAACACGATTTCTTTGGTCCAAAGGCTCTCCAACTTTTGGCCTCAGGACCCCTTACACATCACTAAAAATTACTGATGTCTCAAACAGCTTGTGTTTATGTAGGTTGCATGTAGGTTACACGTTATAATTTTATAACATGCAGTTATTCGCTCATTTTAAAACAATAACAATGATCTCATATGTTAACACAAAGAACATGGGGAAAATCACTAATTTTTGAAAACAAAAAGTAAGTAGAGAGAAACTCTTTCATATTTTTGGCAAATCTCTTAAATGTGTGCCTTAAGAAAAGATAGCTGGGCATGTGTTTTTGCATTTAATTTGTTTCCACCCAATTTGGGGGTGAAATCTAAGAAGAAAATCTAGTCTCAAGTGGCGGTGTAGTTGAAGAGAGGGCGATTGTAGTAATCTTTTTAGAACCTTGTCAACAGTTCTTTCTACTACACTAAAATCTCTGCGGTAATTACTTAAAGAGTAGTTAAGATGTGGAAGCATACTGATGAACCTGCCATACTTTGTTACATTAAAATTATCTTATGTTACATTAAAGTTGTTTTCTGTCTCTTGTACTTTGGTTTTGTAACCTCATGCATTGGTTATTTGGAAAATAATAGTTCACTGAGTCACGCAGATATTCCAAATTTCATCATCCAGTAGCATAAACTCCCACTGTTATTACAGTCACCAACCTCATAGGTGTCATCTAAACAGTTGAGCTCCTGGACTCCCTCACGGGTGTTGAGAACACCAGGAGTCTCAGGCCGCACTTTGAGACCCGCCACTACGAGCCATCCCTGAAGTTCTGAACCCTCAGCCTTGGAAAACCTTGCCAGTGAGAATTCGACTTACAACCACTAGGTGGCGCACAGCACCGCCGGAACGCTGTCTGCCCTTCTGTGGGAAAAAAATCCTAAGATTTCTCTTAAGAAACTTAAACGCATTTTATTTTATTTTTCCTTTTCTTTTCTTTTCTTTCTTTTTTTTTTTTTCTTTGAGTAGGAGTCTCACTCTCTCGCCCTGGCTGGAATGCAGTGGCATGCTCATGGCCACTGTAGCCTCGATCTGCAGGGCTCAGGTGATCCTTCTGCCTCAGCCTCCCAAGTAGCTGTAACCGCGGGCACGTGCCACCATGCCTGGCTAATTTTTTTATCTATTGTAGAGATGAGGTCTCATCCAGTTACCCAGGCTGTCCTGAACCCCTGGACTCAGGCAATCCTCTCGCCTCCACCTCCCAAAGTATTGGAATTACAGGTGTAAGCCACCACACCCGGTGGCTTTTTAAAGCATTTTAGATAAGAGGGGGAAACATTAGAAAAATTTTAAACTGGCCAGGCTCAGTGGCTCAGCCTGTAATCCCAGCACTTTGGGAGGCCAAGGCAAGTGGATTGCCTGAGCCCACGGGTTCGAGACCTACCGGAGCAACTTGGTGAGACCTCATCTCTACAATAAATAAAAAAATTAGCCAGATGTGGTGGCGCATGCCTATAGTTCCAGCTATTTGGAAGGCTGAGGTGGGAAGCCCAACAGATCGAGGCTACTGTGTCTGGGGGCATGCCACTGCTCTCCAGCCTGGGCGACAGTGAGGCTCCAACTCAAAAAAAAAAAAAAACACTATTATGGTGGCCATAGATGCAAATTTCTTCCACTTTAAGCATTTCCGTTTTGGAAACATTAATTGGTAATGTTTCTACCTGAATAAAGATTTTGGTTTTATTCTGGTTATAAGAAAATGTTTCCAAGATAAACATTGTATCTGGCAGATACTCATATTGTAACTTTAGGCATGAAATTTCTATAATAAAGATTCAACTGTAGTCCAAATATACACTAGCACTGATCAGATAATCCTCCAAGTGTTAACCTTAATCCAAGGGCACTCAGACCTGGAAACATTCTCTAGTTACCTGCCATAACCAAGAAATTGGATTGTTGGTGTTTTGTTTTAAATCCCCACAAGGGCCAAAAGATGCCCTCCAGGAATTAAGGGGTCAGTGACCACAGGCCCAAGACTTGTTCCTGGTGCCATTGTACTTCTTGCCTTCCTTATGCTGCTTGCAGAAGATGTGACACTGCAGCCCTGGCCACAGGCATTTTCAGGCCATGGAATTGACTCCTGAGCATAGAAAAAGGAAAACAGCTCTCCAGCTGAAGTCATGCTTTACATAATGATTAGTAAAAAAGAAATACCCGCTCAGCCTGTAATCCCGTGCCTTTGGGAGGCTGAGGTGAGTGGATTGCCTGAGCCCACGGG
This sequence comes from Tarsius wallacei, assembly GCA_963574415.1. Lineage (NCBI taxonomy): Eukaryota > Metazoa > Chordata > Mammalia > Primates > Tarsiidae > Tarsius > Tarsius wallacei. Next base: position 30,643 of record CAUYQG010153492.1, read on the forward strand.
TTTGAGACCCGCCTGGGCAAGCAAGACCTCATCTCTACAATAAATCAAAAAATTAGCCGGGCGT
>CAUYQG010153495.1:0-13232 GCA_963574415.1 Tarsius wallacei
ACCACACCCGGCTAATTTTTTGATTTATTGTAGAGATGAGGTCTCGCTTGCCCAGGCGGGTCTCGAACCCGCAGGCTCAGGCAATCCACTCACCTCAGCCTCCCAAAGGCGCGGGATTACAGGCTGAGCCACCGAGCCCGGCTGCCGCCATATTCTTATCTGTGTACCACTGACATCCCCATGGAATGCTAAACACAATCAATTGTTCATCACTGCCCTGGACAGCTCTTCAGATGTTAGCGGGAGGGAAAGTCAACAATTTTGTTCTATGGTAATCTTCAAGGAGTACAAGGAGTGGAATAAATTTCTTTTGGTAGGATGGCTTTCACTCTCAGAAGCTTGCCAAAGTATTTTACCACTTCCAAGTAAAAGCCTCATTAATCATTAGTTATGGTAGCAACTAAATTTCCTTTCTAGGAATTATTTCTAAGTGACAGTAAAATAAAAGGCAAATACCGTAAATGTGTAGAGGCCAAGGACCTCTTAACTTAGACTGTATGGGCATAACAGTATAGGACAAGTGGAGGAAAAAAATGGTTGAGGGACTGCACAAAGCCAACATCATGCTGAATAACAGAGCTATCCTGGTCCCAGGTCAAATTCTGCCCACCCACCCTGCACCCTGGTCCTCCATCTCCACTCCATTCTCAGAGAATGGGCTATCATCCATATCATTGACCAAACCAGAAATTAAGAGTCTTTCTTGACTTTTTTCCCTTTCCCACATTCCATGTTAAACAAATCAACACAACCTGGCATTTCTATTTTATTAAACTTTCTTTTCATTCTGTCTACAGTTGCTATTATCTAGCTGCCTGCTTTTTTTCTTACCTGATTTCTGGCTCCTAATTAGCCATCTCTTTCTAGTATTGCTTTTCCCTAATCCATTTGTTGTATGGCAGGTCAAGTGGGACTTAGATCTTTGTTAAGATTGCAAATATAACTATGTTGCTGCTAAGATTAAATTTGCTACGGCTCCTCAATGTTATAAGGACAAAAATACAAATTATTTGAGGGCAGACACTGACTTCCTTTATTCCTATCTTACTTTTCCTATCTTACACTTTTCCTATCTCACTGTTCCTATCTTAAATTTCTGAATTTTTTCTTCTTTTACCCTCTCATCCAGCCACTTTAGTCTTTTTCTCAGTCCCTCAAGCACACCTTTTCTTCTGCCATCAAATCTTCTTGGCCTGGAACACTCATTGCTCCTTTGCCTGGCTACCCCCTAATAATGCTGGTCTTAGATTGGAAGCCAAACTACACCTTTTTCTTCCTTGTCAGGAGCCAGAAAGTCTGGCGTTGACCTCTCCTGACTGCTCCCAGATTACTCTATGGAGGAAATTGGCTGGGTGTTCTGTTTCCTCCACTGGCCTCTGAACTTCCCAAGGGCATGTCTATCTTGTAGCATCCCAGTACTGCGGACAGGACCTGCTGTTGAGTGGACACCCAACTACTATTTGTTGAATGAATCAACAAATGGATTTGGGTTGGGAAAATCCAAAGATAGATAGCCCAGTTAAGAAACAATCAAAAATTGTAATGGGGGTAAAACATGGTATCAGCCTGAATGGAGGCAGAGAAGGAGGAGGTTATTTAAGAGGAGGACAGAGATAACAACAAGGAGAAGGAGTAGAATGGGCTTAACTTGGTTGCTGTGGATATGGGAGATAAAGAAAAGAATGTAAGTACTAGTGGAGGACCAAATTTTAGGAAAACGAGATGATGCATTTGGGCTGAATATTAATTTGAAGTGCTTGAAGCAGAGATATAAAAGGTACCTTTACCAAGGTGTAAATGATGTCTGAGACTCACTTTTAGACTTTTTTTTTTGGTATTTTTACTGTGCTTTATACAACCGCCAGGGGAGATGTATATGTTTCAAAGTTAGGCATTGGCAACAAAAGTGGCCTAGAAAAAGACATCGCCCTATATAACTTACCATCCAGTCAATCAAATTACTAATAAAATTTTGTAGTCACACTCCAAAAAATTCCTCTTTAGGATACTTAAAATGTATTAATTTAGTCACATTCTAAATATTTATATTATGTAATAACTTTTCTAAAAATATTACCTTCAAGAAAAGTCATGTGGGAAACTTGGTTTGTTGAGATTGAACCTGAGGGTTTAGAAATGTGATTTTGATTTTTGGCAAGTCAAAATCACAGAAAGTGAGCTCTTTTGTCTAGTAAAAAGAGCAGCTGGACCTAGATCAATGATTTGCATACTCAGTGCACATAAATACCTCCAGGATCACGTGGACCACTGAATGTGGTCCTGAAATCTACATTTCTTGGGCAGATGCTCCCAAGGATATTAATATGCTATTAATTCTCATGCCATTATTTGGGAATTAATTTGAGAATGGCATGGGCATTCCATAAGGGTCCTTCAAAATCCTAAATGAGCAATGGCTATGCTTTCCAAAAGCCAATAAAATCTTCTGCTGACTTCATTTATAATGTCATTTTCTATTTTGTCAATTTCCTCTTCTACTCTCTTTCTACTGAAGTAAAAGGAATGCAAGCCTGAAAATTTATCTGATTGTTATTCTATGATGACACATTTTCATGAATACCAAAAAGAGGAAAATGGAAAGGAAGAGAGAAAAAAGAGTGGAAGAGAAAGTAGAAACTTTTATTAGCTCTACTTTCTGGTACTGTGTGTTTCTCTGTCTTTTCAATTTACTTCTGACTTTTTGAATTTGTTTTTAAAATGTGCAAGCTGTAGATGATACGGAAAATTGAATCTCCAGCTCATACAGGAGTAGAAATCAAGGATTGGCGAGTAAGGTGGCCACTAAAATGATATCTGCAAACGTCATGCAGAATTTTATTTTTGAAAAGCAGCTTGAGTTCTCTCCAATCTTCCATGCCTCATCTGTGGCCGTTTTCCCATCCTGAAGGCAGGAGAGCTTGAAGGACAAGAGACATTTATTACAGAAATGGCATTAGGAGCCTTTGGGAGGGAAAAGAAAAAAGCCTATACTGAGGCATTTTTCTATCTGCATGGAGCAATGTATATTTTGGTACAGTGTTAAAAATCCTCAAGCGATTTCTCTCATGTCACAAGTTTAAAGAGTTATCTATGAATGAGTCAGCCTGGGGGTTGCCATGGCAACAACTCCCATCTCTTTGGAGCCAGCCCCTGTGATGTTGCCACTGAAAACTACCTTAGTTTCAGAAGTATCCAGAGTTCCCATTGCATTTAAATATTCATTATGCTATATATGCATCCTTTGATTTTGCAAGATTACCTGATTTGAAATCATTTTTAGAGTTCTATAAATAGACGTTCCATGTCGTGCTTTCTTCCACAAAATGAAAAAAGTTCATAAAAATCTTTCCCATGCTCACACCACAATATTTCTCTGTCTCTCTCTCTCTCTCTCTCTCTCTCTCCTCTTCTCTGTCTCTCTCTTCTCTCTCCCTCTCTCTCTTCATCTTCTTTCTGGGTGTAAGTATATATTACACATGTATGTGTATAGTCAGTGTCCTTCATATTTGAGTCTCTGAGCAGGATACTTGGGACAGCAATCATAAGCCTCAATTTTCAAAAGAGTAGTTGAAAGTATTGTGGGTTTGCTACATTGCTACCGCACATGAATACAAACAATGCTGTCATTTAGTGCAGAGTCACTATGAGCAGCATTTGTGTGGTTTACTAATTTATATTCCAGGGAAGATCTTCTGGGCAGAAGGCATGCTTGTAGCTGCCTTACCTTCAAAAAGAGAAGTCTGGACTCTTCCTTGACAAGAGAGGTTTTCAGTAATCTGGCTTAATCTACTTTACTACATCTTTTTTCCCTTGACAACTTGCTCACTCAGGCTCACCCTGTGACAGATACAAAGAACTATTCACTATTTCCTTAATATCCTTGTAGTTCCTATATTTCTGTTTTAGGTTGAATTTTTTTCCCTATTCTTGAAAGTCAAACTCCTACTTATTTACAAGACCCAAGTGGATTCCAGTTTATTCAAAACCTTTCCCAATTCCCACTACAAACTCAATTAATAGCCCTGTTATTTTACAACTTGTTACTTTGCTAATGTCTCTCTACTACAGCATTCATACATTCTCCTTGGCATGTGTGGTCATAATCTAGCTATTCATCTCATCTTCACACTTTGTGCTGTCAAGGGTGTGGTCCATGTCTCATTCTTCTTGTGCATATGTTTACTCTATCTCTGAAGCAAGCATGAAAAACCATTATGTGTGATAGTTCCCCTAAAATCCACTGATGTTCTGTGCTTTCTGAAACAGTAGTAGTCTAGTATCATGACATGAGTGTAGGATTTGGAATCAGATAGATCTGAATACGATCCCAGGTTTTTCTACGACTAGCTTTGTTACCTAGTCACTTAACTTCTTTGAGGTCTAGTTTTCTCATCCATTAAATAGTAATTAATTGAAATGATGTAACAAAGAACTTAGCACAGCACTTAATATACAATCATGTGTTCAACAAATGGTAGCCATTTTTACTGCAAATATAACTCAGGGATACTCCAAGATTTCGCTCTATTTTTATTGTTCTCAAAATACCACTGGACATCCCTTTTTTGATTGACACATGGAATAACCCTCTGAGGGTGTGACATGTCCACAACTACTCTTTTTTTTGTACGCATTTGACCATACTTTGGTCAAATTACTTTCCCAGACTAGCCACAACTCTCTGATGTAAAGAAAGGATTTATATAGACTGGGCAGCAGGCTATGATTGGTCTTGAATATTCTTTTCATTATATATGGTCTGTATGATACAGACTGTCTTGGGTTTGAAGGTTAGACACACAGAAGGGCACAGTTAGTAGCATGAAGCAGAGACAGAGAGGAAGCAGTTTATAAAAAAATTTTAAAAAAGAAGACTATTACTGGGAAAAGCAGGGGAATCAGGAATGCTTACAGATAAAAAGCAAAGACGATGAGTAACTGAGCCATCTGATGGTAGAGAAAAAGGAAATAAAGGTGCTGAGTTATTTCAGTTCCTGAGAATCTCTAGAGTTAGTGCTGGATACTGAGTTGGGTCCGAGTTCTCAGAGAAGCCCAGTCATGTAAGTAATAGGACTGATTCAGTTCTTACAGATGCCTCCATGTCTTCTCAACTAAAATAGTAGGAACACAACTACTCTCTACAACCACCTACCGAAGGATCTCAGTATTGCTGACTTAGACATGTTTACACTTTGCCATCTACCCCAAGGCAATCATTTATTCACCTATCAACTATTTTTTGAGTAGGTACAATGTGCCAGGCACTCTGTTAGGTTAGCAACTCCAGGAAAAGTTACTTCCTCCATCCTCTCTGCTCTTTCTATGCCTTATTATTAAACTGTAGACTGCATTGCATTCATCTAGTTATATGTCTACACTCCTTCATGGACTGCTCGCAAGGCAGTGTTTATGTCTTGTACCATGTCATACACAATGTCCAGAGTATAATACATAGTCATTGACAATGTTGGACGTTTGCATAGATGAGTAGAATGATCAAAGTGTGCTAAACGAACTAATCAAACAGCGCTAAGTGTAATTTCTTGGTAACACTGATACAATTTTTGGAAAAGCAGTACAGAGGGTCTTATGATGGCTTGACTTACAATTTTTTGACTTTACAATGGTGTGAAAATGACACATTCAGCAGAAACTGTACTTCAGGTTCTGAATGTTGATCTTTTCCTGGGCTAGCGATATGTAGTGTGATACTCTTTTGCAATGCTGGGCAAAAGCCAGCCTCAGCTTTCAGTCAGCTATGCGATTTTCCCCAAATATAGGCTAATGTGTTTTGAACACCTTTAAGGAAGGCCAGACTAAGCTATAAAGTTTGGCAGGTTAGGTGCATTAAATGCATTTTCAATTTATAATATTTAAATTTACAGTGGGTTTATCAGGACATAACCACATTGTAAGTTAAGGAGCATCTATATGTAATATAGAGATCAATCGTATTTCATTTCTAGCTATGCATTTGTGTGCATCCTTCCCTCAAGCTTGTGTTAATTGATTTGGCATAAGAATAAGCATTGTTTCAAGTTCAGCATATCTGAGCATATATCCATATGGCCCATTTATTAAAGTGTTTAACCCATTAATACTCAAAGATTAATTTTGCTCTTAGTATAGCATATCTGGTGAGATCCTTGGCATTGTCAAAATTAAGACTTGAGGCGGGTGTCTCTGGTATTTTATGGAAACTATTTTTAAATACAATGTTATAGAAGACACAATTATATACTTATGATCCTTTTAGTTTTGTCTACTCAACAATATCAGGGAACAATGGTGAATTCCCCTCATTTGTAACTCTCTCCAGATATTAAAAAATGAACATTGATTTTAGACTCTTAAGAATAGAAACCTGCCTTTACTTTCTAAAGGGCTTTTATTGTATTTAGTTGTAGACTATATTATTCCACGAATTTGATTATAAGATTCGTTAGTGAGTGGATTCCTGACAAGTTTTCAAAGAGAGAAATAACCTTCAAGGTACTGTAAGAGTTGCAACTTGTGTCCAGAAGGAAGCCTTGACCTAGTTAAGTACCTTTACCCAAGGTACTTATAAAGTGAGAAGGACTAGAACTAACAAATTTTAGCATCATCAGTGAACCAGACACTTTTAAAAACAGCTTGATTGAAGTATAACTGTACATATTTAATGCAAGTAATTTGATGAGTTTGATGTTATACCCATAAAACAATCACTGCTGTTAAGGAAATAGACATTTCCATCACCTCTAAAAGTTTCCTTCTGTCCCTTTGGGGTGTCTTGCTTTTGGCTTTGTGGTACAAAGTCAGATGAGATACACCTAATTAACACATTTTAGGTGCATACTACATATTGTTGATTATAGATACAAGGCTATGCAGAAGCTTCCTAGAATCAATAAAGTTTCAATTCTGCAAGCTGAGTGAGTTCTATGCTACACACCTTGCTATCTACTTTCCAAACATTATCCATAAAAGCAGATGCAACAATATGAAGACTGAGGTTGAGAGAGATTTAAAAAGGCTAGTTGCAAATGTCTGCACTAGTCTTGAACCCAGATCTTCCCGACTCCAAAGTTGTACTCTTTTACACCAGACCTCCTGTCTGTAAGCTGAATGGTGGCCCCAAAAATGATATGCCCAAGCCCTAACTCCTGAAACTTGTGAACAAACCTTATTTTGGAAAAAGAATTTTGCAAATGTTAATTAAGTGAGGGCTCTTGTGATTAGATAATTCTAGAATACTCAAGTGGGCTCTCATGCCAATGATAAGCATTCTTATAAAAGACATGGGGGAGAATCACACAAAGAAAAGACAGGAAGGGATGTGCAGACAAAAAACAAGATTAGAGTGATGTGGCTACAAGCCAAGAAATGTCTAGAGCTAACAGAAAAGACAGGATGATTCTACCCTAATGCCTTCAGAGGAAACCAATTTATTTTGTTTTAAGCCACTTTGTTTGTGGTGACTAGTGATTGCAGCCATAGAAAAATAATACACTTTCTAAAGTTGTTCTTTTGAATTTTAGGTCACTTGTTGAAGATTCACAAACATAATTAGTCACTCAGTCAGTCTCATCAATAATATTTTAGTACTTACAATTATAGATTAGAGAATTTGGGGTCCTATGCAGAATATGGAATTTGTCAGGTCTTTTCCTTCAGTATGGGCCAGAAGAACAGATAAATCCACATGAAACAACTAATGAAAAGCATTTATTCATATATTTATGGATATTTATTCAGTGCTTATTCTGGAGCAAAGATAGATTTAGGTACTGAGGATGCAATTATGAGCAAGATAGAAAACTTTTCTGGCCTGGTGCAGTGGCTCATGCCTATAATCCCAATACTTTGGAAGCCCCAGGTGGGAGGATTGATTGAGCCCAGGAAAACAAGACCAGTCTAGGCAATATAGCAAGACATTGTCTCTACATAAAAATAAAAAAAAAATTAGCGGATGTGGTGGCATGCATCTATAGTCCCAGCTACTTGGGAGGCTGGGACGGAAGGATAACCTGAGCCTAGGAAGTCGAGGCTACAGTGAGCCCTGTTCATACCACTGTACTCCAGCCTGGACAACAGAGTGAAAGCTTTTCTCAAAAAAAAAAAAAGGAAAAAAAAAAAAAAAGAAAATTTCTCTGTTTTCATAATAGCTAGTTCTGAGTCCTAAAAAAGGAACAAGCTTAGTAGGTTAGAGGAACAAAAAGAAGCTTCACATATATTAAGCATTTCAACAGACGAATTGGTCTGTGACTAATCACCCAACTAGCATTTAAAAAGAATATTTAGAACATGCTGACCAAAAGACAGCATTAGATTGTTTTAATATGCAAATACAAATACCAAGGTACAGGGTCAATCTGACCCAGCAATGAAGTAGGTGATTGCTTGTGGAGCTGAACATGATGAATACTTGCAAAATGCTTTCTCCGTTATCCTCATGGTTTACTTCAAAATCCTTTTCAAACTCTGTGTGTGTGTGTGTGTGTGTGTGTGTGTGTGTGTGTGTGTTCCTCCTGTCAAGATAGAGCAATCAGCAGAAACTTTTTGGCATTTTAGGACAGGATGTCCTATGAGAGAAAGAAAATAATACGGGCAAAAAAAAAAAAAAGGCCACCTCTGAATACACATTTTATACAGTCTGCAATGTGCCTGATATCAGTGCTGCTGGAAGGACATTACTCATTCAAATGGCATCATCTTAACATAAGAGAGAAAATGTGGCACCTTCTTGGTATCCTGTGCTGACCTGCCAGCTATTCGGTGGAGGAAGCATCTTAGCTTGCTGCTCTTGTCCCATCATCTCACGGGAAAGTCATACTAGAGTTCTGCTGCTACAAGCATTGTGACAAGGTTTCTGAATGCAGTTCACAGTGTATTTCTAGTTTATAATGAGAAATGCACCCACAATTCTGGCTCCAAGCAGGAAGGTCAAAAAAATCATGCTTTGCGTGAGGACCTGATGAGTGTGATTACAGAGATAATTTCAGTGGGAGGGAACTGAGTCTTGGCATTGTCAAAATAAGGATTTGAGGTGTCTCTGGTATTTTATGGAAACTATTTTTTAATACAATGTCATAAAAGACACAATTATATACTTATGATCCTTTTAGTTTTGTTCAGTCAATAATATCAAGGAACAACAGTTAATTCCAGATATGCAAAAATGAACATCGATTTTAGACTCTTTTAAAACAGTTTTCAAACAAAGTTTATTAGAGAAAGGAGAAGGAAAAAACAGGATGACATGCCAGAGCTGGCACGGGCAAAAAAAATCTACCTGATTTCAGACTCTTAAGAATAGAAACCTACTTTAATTTCTAAAGGGCTCTTGTTGTATTTAGTTGTAGACTATACAACTAAATACTCCATGAATTTGATTATAAGATTCAATGGTGAGAGGATTCCTGAGAAGTTTTCAGTGAGACAAATAACCTTGAAGATACTGTAAGAGTTGCAACTTGTGTCCAGAGGAAGCCTTGACCTTGTTAAGTATCTTTACCCAAAGTGCTTACAAAGTGAAAAGGTACATAAAAGATATATTTACCCTATAACATTCAAATGAATGCAAAGAAGGATACTGAAAATCACTGACTACCTTTCCCATCCCAGGCACTTCTTGGTCATGCATTTACTTGGGTATCATCCTGGACTTTGCCTTTTCTTCCTTCACCCATGCTTCCCACATTCAATCAACTATCAATTTCCTTCATTGATAACTTCTAAATATACTTCAAGTTTATCACCTTCTCTCCTATTCATCTTAGTTTAGGCCACAACCCTTTCTCTTCTGAATAACTGGATAATTCTAACTCGTTTCCCTGTTTTTAATTCACTCACCCCTCCAAACTCATTTCTCCCATGATGGTCAGAATAATTGTGTCCTAACATGAGAATCTGATCATGTCTCTTCTTTGCTTAAATGGCTCCCCATTGCTCTCAGGATTCACATTTCTAGACATGGTTTTTCAAACCATGTAGATCTGTTCATATGCCCATCCTCATCTCTCATTTCTCTCCCTATCTTGAACTCTGTTCTATAGACACGAAATCATATTTGTCATCTATTAAAACTCCTAGGCTCAAGCTATCCTCCTGCCTCAGACTCCTAACATGCTGTGATTATAGGCATGAGCCATCACGCCCAGCCTAAACCATGTTCTTCTGAAGCATTCTCTCAGGCTCTCACACATTAGCTTTCAGCATAAGTATACCTTCTAGCATTTCTACACATCTTCGCCTTTGCCCCAGCCCAGCTTGAGCTGTCTGCACATGCCTCTTCTCCAACACTCATTATTTAGTAAGTTGATGACATGAACTTGGATGTCCCTTTATCTGCAGATAATTCCTTTACCTCACAAGACTGGAGGCATGGTTTTCGCATACTGTGCTTACCTATATGTTAGCATTTATTGAAATTGCCTCTTTCTTTAATATCTTCCTCCTACAGTGCAGGATCCTTGAGGGAAGGCATTCTATTTTATTCACCTATGCTTCCTAGCATCAAACTGATAGTGGGTCCATGGTTATTGATTCCCAAAAATATCTTTTGAATTTATTCATATATGACCCAGACAAACAAAATGCCATTTCCATGGGAGGATATGGTTATAAAGTCTGCTTCCGTGTTAGCTGAGTGATTGTTGCGACTCACCTTGAGAGTGTTAGTCACTGTCACTTATTAACACATGGTCTTAGGGGTGATGTTTGCAATAGATATTTAGATTTAGTGTGATTCACCCTGAAGTTAATGGGAGGTGTGGTCTCTAGGCAAAAAAAAAAAGTATCCAAGAAACTAAGCTGTTTAATGCCACTTAAGTATAATTAATAAAGAGATCAAGTGTTTTGGAGAAATGGTTACCAACTTCAGAAAATCAGGAAAAAAATGCAAACATTCATAAAATAATACAGGCACATGCATGAATCAAGATAAAAGGAGTAGATTAAAATAGGACAAGAAATGAATTTCATAGTCCATAAAATATAATATGTATTACGGCTACTGCATATTTATAAAATATGAGTGACCCAGCACCCCTAACCCCCGTTGATAGAACGAGGAGGAAATATCTGACCTTGGATGAGACAACTAGCTACTTTCTCCTAAAATTCTAAATTTAGATAAGGAAATTACAGTACTTTGGGACATGAAGACTTCAGAAGAATGAAGCAGACAGACAGACAGGAGTGATGATAAGAAATGGAGGAGTCCTGTCAGGTGCATTGGCTCACACCTGTAACCCCTGCACTTTGGGAGGCTGAGGTGAGGGGATCATTTGAGCCCAGGAGTTTGAGAACAGCCTAGGCAGCAGAGCAAGACCCCATCTCTACAAAACATATAAAAATTAGCCAGGCATGGTGATGTGTGCCTATAAACCCAGCACTTTGGAAGGCTAAGGCAGGAAAGGAGAATCACTTGAGTCTAGGAATTTGAGACCAGCGTGGGCAACACAGTGAGACCTTGTCTCTACAAGAAATAAATAAATAAATTAGCAGAGTGTGGTGGTGTGTGCTTGTAGTCCCAGCTTCTTGGTAGGATCCCCTGAGTCCAGGAGGTTGAAGCTGCAATTAGCTATGATCAAGCCACTGCCCTCCAGCCTGGGCAACAGAGAGAGACTCCAACTCAAAAAAAAAAAAAAAAAAATAGATAAAATGTAAAAGAAACAGAGTGATCCTGATACATTTCTAGAACCTTTGTTCATTCTTCTTCTGAGGTCCACTATAGTCCTAACCTTAGTGTTTGACATCCTTGTACAGCAATATTAGTTTTAGTTTAGTTTGTTTGTTTGTTTAACAACTATGGCATCTTCAAGTTGATTGGTACCCATACTATATTAGTTTTAAAATGTTTTCTACCCTCCAGTCTTAGGACCCTGGGTAGTCAATTCTGATATTTTAAATATCTTTCCCACAAACACTTTGAGGAATTGTACACAACACATTTGATATACAATCATCGAAGGAATATTTAGGCAATTGGCAAGAAGGCTGCAACATGGGAGTTGTTAAATATTTTGAATATCACATACACCTCTATATTTATATAGGAAATATCCCCTTTTTTTGATAAACCAGCTTAAGTCAGTTCTGCTTTTGTGGAAACAAAGATCTCTAACCATATAGGAAAGATCAAAGAAATAATGGGCATATGGTATATGTGACCCAAAATACGGGAAAGGGAGATGGTTCCTTCTATGGTGGGAGTTAAGAAAAAAGTACTGGGCAATATGGAATGTCAGAGCTAAGTAACTCATAGTTTGTGTGATTCAATTACCTGTTTGTTTTGCATGTCACTGCCAAGGTAGTATTTATACCTCATACCTGACAAATGTTATCATTGCTAAGATAATTCTGTCCTTTCTTTCAACACACACACAAAAGAGATAACAGCTCTTTTGGGGTTTTCTAGATTTTCCTAGTACTTAACCTACTTGGAAGGCATTCATACTTCTTCCTCTAGCTATTAAAAATCTTACATTTGTACTAAGGGAAGTCATCCGAAAATTGTCTGGTTTGATCAGAAATGTGTGTCTCCAGTAGAACTGATCTTTCTCAATTATACTTCCTTATTATGTCCTCAAACCTGATATAAAATATCAATTAAGGAAAAAGCCAGACAGCAATTTTTATATTGTAAAGTTACAGCATGTTTTATATCTCACAGTGTTCACAAGATTTGTGCTTCTCCTTAAGGCTTATTTTGTCCTTACACATCCTGGCAATCTTGTGGTTTTTGTTTTGTTTTTATTAATTTGTTTTAGCTACCAGGAGAGATGAATTACAGCTTCCTCCCCAGCTATAGTGTCATTCAGTCTGTTTCCACTTGATATTCTTACCTCTGCTGGCCTACCTTTATTTTTCTGTAGCCCAGATTAACCATTTGCCTAAACTTTTAAATTACATGTTGTTGTTGTTTCTTTCAGAGTCTTTTTTATTTTTTTTATTGAGTTGAAGTCTCACTGTCGCCCAGACTGGAGTGCAGTGGCCGCTCCCGGCCACTGCAGCCTCGACCTGCTGGGCTCCGGCGATCCTTCCGCCTCAGTCTTCCGATTTGCCGGGATTACAGGCACGCGCTACCACGCCCGGCTAATTTTTTTATTTTTTATTTTTTGATTTATTTAGAGATGAGGTCTCGCCAAGTTGCCCAGGCGGGTCTCGAACCCGCGGGCTCAGGCAATCCACTCACCTCGGCCTCCCAAAGTGCTGGGATTACAGGCTGAGCCACCGAGCCCGGCCTC
>CAUYQG010153499.1:0-20779 GCA_963574415.1 Tarsius wallacei
AACAGAGTGAGACTCCAACTCAAAAAAAAAAAAAAAAGATTAAAATAAAATAGGGTACATTATTTGGGAACTGGGTCACAATCATTTTAGTGAGCTAGAATGCCAAGTGCAGAAGCCCTAAGGTGGGTTATTGGCTAGATGACAGTATTGTCACTGTGCTTGAAATGTCATGAGGAAAGAGAAATTGCTAGAAGATAAGTTGGAGAAGAAGAAAGTAAGAAGAAGATGCATGCAGCTCCAGGTAAGCCTATGCAGGCGTTGTATTTTTATGCTTAGTCTGATGGAAAGCAGCAAGCAAAGAAGTGTCAAGAGGTGAGTTATGTTTTTTTAAAACTCTGCTGCATAAAACATGAATATAAGTGGAAGAAAAGGCGATAGTAGACCAGAGAGATGAGTTAGGGCACATGGGCAGTAATTCTAGAGATAGATGTAGCTTTCATAGATTGATGTTCTATGACATTTTCAATAAATATGTATATTTCAAATTATATATATGCACACATGTATGTATGAACATATATACATATATACTACACAAAAATAAATATATAGGCACATTTAATGTTAAATTAATAAACTACCATCTAATTTTTGGTCAAATAATTATTTAAATTAATTGGCATATATTAAAAAAGTGGGTTGCAATGCCCTATTTATTCATCCAGAATTCAAATTTGTTTAAGGGATAGTAGAAACATGACTTTTACATTTACATAATCATAAAATAAAAATATTTAATATCATAGAAACCTAGTAGCAAAAATTTTGCTAACAACTCATATCTCTTGGGAGTTAAAAAATACCTAAGTACTTCAAATTGTTCTTGATTTGTTTAGCATAGCTCATTAGAACCTTGTGTGTAGGAATAGGTGACACATACGCTAGCACAATTTCACTTGGTAAACAGTGCATTCATTATTAACCATGTTTATGAAATGTCTAATGAGAAATAATTTTCATATGCTGCATATAAAAATAAAGTGCCACTGAGAGTATTGCTCTTGATTTTTTCTAAAGTAAAGTTGGTAGAGCTGAAATCAGATTGCATGACCCTGAGAAATGAGTAGGAGGTTAAAGCTGAAGGCAGTTAGCATTACCTCTTTTTTCAAGTGACTTGCTGACGAAGAAAAATCTTCAAATTCCCCCAATCAACATATGTTTTGAAAACATATATAGGATATTCAAAAGAAATATAGGACAGCATCTCCACTTAGATAACTATGTGGTTTCTTTGTCACCTCCTTAGCAATAACACGTTCTGTTCTTCAGTTCATGGGGTTTTCGTGTCAGACAACTTGGACTTAAAAGCAGATTCAAATCATCTCTGCAGCATCTGGCAAACTAATTAACCTTATTAAACTCCCTCAGTTTACATGTCTAAAAATGTGGAGAACACTAATGAGTTCTCAAGATTTTTTAATAATTAAGTGAAATATTTATCTGAAAGAAAGATCATAAACTGGCACCATGCATCTGAATACCTGTTGCAGATATTTTGTTTGGCTCACACAGTGATAATAAAAATAAAGTGGAATGATATGTCAATATTAACAAAGTAGGAGATGTGATGTGAAATTCTGATGACTAAAAGATTTCTAAAATCAAAATCAGATAATTGCAGGTCTGCATTCCTGCATAAATCTAAAAAGTAGTTATCCATTTAGAAGAGAAATTGACTTTCTGCATTAACAGAGTGTGCGGCTGAATCACTGACTTACTGACATTGACTTCTATCTCTAAGAATATGTTAGGACTTTTAAACAACCAGTTAGCAGAAATTTTAATATGTTGACCACAGCACATGGGTTTACCCATCTCTCCCAAAACCTTCATTTAATTGGTAGAAGAAAAAAAAAAAAAAACCGCCATAAAGATAACAAGCAGGTTGAACAAGCATCAGTATAAAATTCCTTTCAAGAAATTTGTGAAAAAACTGAAGAGACTGGAACAATAGTAAATGTTAAAGAAAAGCTGAGGACATGGAAGCTTAAAGTATACATGAAAGGGCAACAGTCAGGAAGGACACAGCATTCTATGTAGAATTCTATAGGCTTGTGTTTTTAAAATGCCAGATAGAACATGTGGTATGAAATCAAGCAGTGGTACAGAGTGTTAATCACAGATTTTCACTTGCAATTTTCAATAATTCATTGTCAACACATGTACAGAAACTCAAAAGCCAGTGTTCACATTTCAGGCAAGATTAGGAAGAGTTTTCTCAACATGGACTAGACAAAATCTGGAAGACTCTAACAAGGAAACTGTTGGTAATACAACCGATGTCCAAAGTGTTCCTCAGTCTGTCTGACATTTAGAGGTTTTTTTTGTTTGTTTGTTTTGTAAGAGGTTTTTGTCAGATTTAATCCACATAACCAGAACTGTCAATTAGGTTTTTTCTTCCTTTTTCTTTTTTCTTTATTTGTTTGTTATTGTATTTCTTAAAGGAGCAGACACAAGGGACATCAGAGTAGTAACATCTACTTAAGTTAAAAGAGCATTCAGACATTTGTCAAATTCTCTGAGCAGAAGGTTATTGCTTTAACAGACTTGTGGGAGAAAGCAGGTAAGTCCTGGGGGCACACAAGTTGGCTAGCTGGAATTCTGATGCCTTGCACAAGCTAGGACCCTCAGTGTTTACTAAGGTGAACTAAGACAAGTCAATCTTCCAGGAAACAGATGACAAAAAAACTTACTTTTCTCAGACTGGGCCTCTGAGTGGGAGACAAAGGCATCTTCCCCAAAATGCATAAACATGGTTCTAAATTTACATAGTTATGCACTTCAGATTTTTACAACAGTGTGGCCCAAGATATTACCCTCAAATTTAGAAACTAAATTGAAGTATCCTTCATTGGAACAAGTATTCTGATAAACAAATAAGCAAAGTCTACTGAATTATAAAAGCCAACTCACAAATGAAGAAACATCATTGAATAATAAGTACAAAAATGTTCAACCTCCCTAGTACTC
The DNA here is from genome assembly GCA_963574415.1 of Tarsius wallacei. Taxonomy (NCBI): domain Eukaryota; kingdom Metazoa; phylum Chordata; class Mammalia; order Primates; family Tarsiidae; genus Tarsius; species Tarsius wallacei. The sequence continues at coordinate 2,971 of CAUYQG010153499.1, forward strand.
AAGGGAATGCAAATTAAATCCACATAGTATTTCACATCTATTATACTAGTAATTGAAAGTGTGAAAATAAGGATACAGAAGAGAGGAAATTTTATGTGCTGCTGGAGATGGAGGAGGAATTCACCTTGCTGCAACCACTTTGGAAAGCAATATGAAAGTTGAAAATGTGAAAACCCAGGATTCAGCATTTTCATACTTTAGTACTTATATCCTTGAGAAATTTCTCCTCGTAATCGCACAGGGACATAAACCAAAGTGCTCATGTTCATTGCATCATTATTTCAAAAAAAAAAGAAAAGAAGAGATATTTTATTAACATAAATATGGATAACTAAATAGTAGCCTGTCCAAACAAATTAGCACTATTTGGCAATGACATAAATAAACCAGTTACTTGTAATCATATACTTATAACTAAAGACCCAGACACACACACACACACACACACACACACACACACACACACACACACACTTAAAACAAGTTAAGTTGTCCTTTTAGATTAGCTAAAGTTTATACTTTTAAGATATCAATTTATTGAAATTAGAAAAAGAGAGTTGGTTGAAAAATACACAAGGAAATAAGGAGAAAGTACATTTTCTAGTTATAGCCTGGCTTCATGGGGATTCAGGCCACCCAAATAGAATCCAGAATGACAACACTGGATTCTTTTGTCAACTAGTATGGTGGTGCCAGAAGGTCATTCACAGTTTAAGGTTGCTGTAGGAGCCAAGATACCCTGTGATGGTACGGTTTTGAAAAAAAAAACAAAAATCAGCAGTAAGATTTCCTTCTTTATTTTACTTCTGCATGATTTATATGACTTACCTGGTCCTTCTACACACCTGGTGCTATTCACCAGTTATTTCTACTCATTATTACTACTTGTACTAGTGGTAGTAGGTTTAGTATCAAGAATTTTGTTCTTTTTGTCTTCATGCAGCCACTGATAACTTTTTATCCTGTGTTTTTCAGCTCAGGCAGATACTAGTAAACACTGACTTTGTATAATATAACACTTTCAAATTCCTTCCTAAAAGAATAGTACAGGTTCAACTTTGTCATCTTTTCCCTGTCAGCTGGCACATTAATTACTAGGAAATTTTAAAATTTAATTTTCACTGACAAATAATAATTATATTTATTTATGGAATATAATGTGATTTATTGATATAAGTGTACATTGTGGAATGACCAAATCAAGCTAATCAACACATTCATCACCTCACCTACTTATCTTTTTTTTGTGGGGAGTACATTTTAAATCTACTCTTTTAGCAATTTTGAAACATACAATACATTAATAAATTGCTTAATGTCCTCCGACCATCATATGATTGATTTTTCCTTGAGACTTGTACTCTCTTTTGATTAAGTTGTCCGTGGTCATGGTAGCAAAGTCATGCATTAGGCAGCATGGCCATTGATGCATTAAGAAATGGCTGCAACCATTGAAAGCTATGGGGCAAAATACCCCAGAAGAAGCTTTAGAAATGGGAGACATTACAAAGCTTGTCTATTTTGTCCTTCCTTTTAGATTTCACAACAAAGACTCCATAGTACATATCATCTGGGTTGACATTTAATAGTCTTAAAAGTATTGATGGTTATTCTAAAAAGCCATAGATATTAAATAAGGTAATTTGGATACCTTGCAACTAAAATTGAAATAGTTTTACACATGGTAGAAAATCAAAATATCTTTTTGATAAATTAGGTTTTTTTTGAAAAATGATTACAGTTTTATATTCTCATTTAATAACTGAATAACACGTGTTCTCAGAAACAAATAACTGAATAACACATGTTCACACTCATAAGAATACTTGAACACTTATCACAATAGCACAAGAAAGGGATTGGGAGTGGTAGGACACTGCCAGGGCATGCGGGGTGGCATATAACGTCACTAAAGGTGCCTGATTCTAAACCAGGGGAAGAGAGGGCCAGTGGGAGGTCCAAACTTCACCTGTATATAGACTGCTTATGTACCTAATCCTGACTTGTTCCCAACATCTTTAACATAAAAAAACTACAAAAAATAAAAAATTTTAAAAAGATTATCATTTTGCCTTCTAAAAACAAGTGTTGTTTGGTGTAAAACCACAAGGAAAAGAAAGACAATGACACAGAGAAAAAAATAGGAAATGTCTTTTGGAGAGCTTAACAAAATATTGCAGCTGACCTGAAGATTTCACACTATTCTTCATAAAGAGTCTGTAAACAAAATCTAGCATTGTTGATTCTGAAAGTATACAGAACTGTCCAAATAAAAGTAATCTTAATCAGTTAGAGAGAAAATGGTGTTAGAATTTTTTTACACCTGGTAGAAGTATTAGAAAGAGTGGACTTACCAATTACATGTAAAACATTTTGTAAAACCTGCATATGACATAAGAAAGATACCATCCTCTGATTAGCAGGCTATGAGTGGTTGTATATAATAGGTAATCCAGAGAAAAAACATCCTTTACAATAGAATTAAAGGAATAAAATGAAGAAAGACGGAATCATATAGATTGATGCTGTATATGAGAGTTAAAATCTAAATATTATTTATAGATAGGGAGAGACATGTTTTTTAGCTAGTCTATTCTATATAATTGAATATACACATTCATATCTTGATTAACCATTATCATATGACTATGTAAATGTACTGATCATCTGAACTTTCAATGAATCATAATCTTTTATGCTGGTGGAGGGTCTTGCCTTGACGTTGATGGCTGCTGACTGAACAGGGTAGCATTTGAGGCAGGTTGGAATGGCAGTGACAATTTCTTATAATAAGACAATGACGAAGTTTGCTGCATTGATAGACTCTTCCTTTTGTTAAAGATTTATGTGTACCATACTAGTCTGTTTGATAGCATTTAACTTACAGTAGTATTTCTTTCAAAATTGGAGTCCATTCTCCCAAACCCTGATACTGCATTATCAACTATTTTTATGTAATATTCTAAATGCTTTGTTACAATTTCAACAATGTTCACAGCATTTTCACTAGGAGTAGCTTCCATCTCAATAAATCACTTTTTATTTTGCTCATCCATAAGAAACAACTCCTCATTCATTTAAGACTTATTGTGAGATTGCAGCAATTCAGTCATATCTTCAGGCTCCACTTCTAATTCTAGTTCTCTTACTATTTTTGGCACATCTGCAATTACTTTCTCCATTGAAGTCTCGAACTACTCAAAGATATCCATGAGTGTTGGCATCAACTTCTTCTAAACTCTGATTAATGCTGATATTTTAATCTTGATCTTCTCCATGAATCATGAATATTCTTAATGGAATATAGGATGGTGAATACTTTCCAGAAGCTTTTCAAAGTACTTGGCCCAGATCCACCAGAGGAATCACTATCTATGGTAGCTATGGGTTTACTACGTGTATTTCTTAAATAATAAGACTTGAAAGTTGAGATTGCTATACTTTGATCCATGGATTTTGTTTTGGAGGCTTGGAAACAATATTAATATTCTTGTATATGTCCATCACAGCTCTTGAGTGACTAGATGTATTGTCAATGAGCAGTAATATTTTGAAGCACCCAAGAACAAGCACACTATCTTGTTAAGAGTTAATGCGGCTGTAATACCAAGTTGAAGTCAATGTTCTTTTACCAGTTGAAAGCAATCTTTTTTCCTGAGCAAAAAGTCTCAGTGATAACCGTAAAATCTCCAAGAAGCCATGCTGTTAACAGATATGCTGCCATCTAAGCTGTGTTTTCCATTTATAGAACACAGGAAGAATAGATACAGCATAATTCTTAAGGGCCCTTGGATTTTCATAATGGTAAAAGAACATTGACTTCAACTTGGTATTATATCTGCATTAATTCTTAACAAGATAGTGAGCTTGTTCTTGGGTGCTTTGAAGTCAGGTATTGGCTTCTCCTCTCTAGCTATGAAAGTCCCAGGTATCGTCTTCCAGTAGACGCTTATTTGGTTTACATTGAACATTTATTGTTTAGTGTAGCCACCTTCAACAATTATCTTAACTAGATCTGGAAGCCTGGGTGCAGCTTCTACGTTAGGACTTGCTGCTTCACCTTGCAATTTTTATATTATGGAGATGGCTTTTTTCCCTAAATCTCATGAAATAACCTCTGACAACTTCTAACTTTTCTTCTGCAGCTTCCTTACATCTATCAGCCTTCACTGGATCGAAGAGGGTTGGGATCTTTCTTTGAATTAGGATTTAGTTTAAGGGTTGATGTGGTCTTCTATTCAACACACTAAAACTTTCTGCAAACAGCAATAAGGATTTTTTGCTGTTTTATCATTTCTGTATTCACTGGAGTGGCACCTTTATTTTCCTTCAAGGACTTTTCCTTTACATTTACAACTTGACTTTTGACATGCCATCCTCACTAGGTTTTATTATTTCTAGCTTTTGACTGAATGTGAGGAATATGCTATAGGAATATTAATTGACCTAATTTCAATATTATTTGTCTTAGGGAATAGGGAGGCCTTAGGAGAAGAAGGATGAGGAAACAACCTGTTGGTGGAATAGTCAGCACACATACAACAATTATGTATTAAGTTCATTGTCTATATGAGAACAGCTCATGATGCGCCAAAACAATTACATTAGTAACATGAAAGATCATGGATTACAAATCACCATAACAGATATAATAATAAGAAAAAAAGTTTAAAATATTGTGAGAATTATCAAAATGTGGAACAGAGACACATGAAGTAAGCACTTGCTGTTGGAAAATTTGCTGCTGATAGACTTGTTTGATGCAGGGTAGTCCCAAAACCTCAATTTTTAAAAAATGAAACATCTGCAAAGTGCAATAACATAAGGTATGCCTGAAAATGAATTAAAAGTAGGAAAAAGTAGGCAAATCAGAGATTCAAGTGGCTTTGTACAATATAGAATAATAGAAACAAAAAGGCAACATTGACTGTGATATAATTGGGTAGAGCCATTTTTGGTCACGATAAAAAAATAGAAGACAAATTAAAAAGCTAAGCATGAATTAAAAATGAGATAAACAAGACTGCCAGTAATAAAGTAGAGTTCACATAGCACTAAGAAAAATTGAGAAAAGAGTTCTGCAGATTAGTTTGACTGGAGATTATGGGATAGATTATGGGTCTATGAGTATTCAGATAAAGGAAACAAGGTAGCATAAGCATTCAAGAGACCCACTCAAACATTACTTAAGATTAGGATGAGAAACGTTGAATTATCTATTTTTCTCAAAAATATGATCTTGTGTACTAAAAGAGTATAAATTTCATTGAATGTGTAAATTTATAGTTGTAGTGATAGCTTTCCTTACCTTGTGCCAGGTATACTACCAAGCAATTTTCATAGTTTCTCTCTTTTAATCCTTAAAATACCTCAGCATGGATTTAAAAGATGATTTACTTTATTTCATCAATTTACTGCTTGATTTCTACTTTGACAAACTGAAATCCTCATCATGCTCATTGAATATGCAAAATACAATCTGGGTCTAGTCTCAAGAGTTCGGTATTTTTAATGTCTTGCTTGTATTATTAAACTATTTCATAGCCCAATTAAAAGGTAAAACAAACAATTAAGAAGAAAACATGTTTTTCCCACATGTCAGTCTCATTATTTGTATAACACATTTATCTCTAATTAAGGAGGTATCTGGAGTACTCCATAAATTGGCATTTATTATTTCTTACTGGAACCCATACTTCTTGTTCTCCTCTAAGGAAACCTACATATTAAAATATCTCCTTGTTCACATCTCATTTTAAAATTATTATTTGTATATCTACAGGGCTATTGGATTCAATTATCTGATTCATACACAAGATACTATGTTTTCACCTTGTTTATAAGGAATAAATCTATCCATATAAAATAAGTATAAAATATTCCTAAAAACTTATTCTCAAATGGATATACTAAAGATCATGCAGTGCAGAATGTAGACCAAGGTACTGGATGTCTTAAATAAAGTAATTCACTATCACTCGGTGATAATAACTGAAAGCTGATTTTTTTCATATCAATAAAGAATGCCTTATGACTCTCAAGTTGGGTACACAGCATCACAAATATATACTTGACAGCTGCTAGATATATGTAACACGTTTATTATCTTGACCTATCAAAAATGATAAATTGATAAAAACATTGACTAGTGGAGGTACAAATCAATAGAATAGATACAATTGTTACTCCTTAATTTTGAGATAGATTTTCTTCAATCTGATTATATTTTTGGATTCCTTGTGTTTCCTGAATATTGTTATTTGTTTAGTTAATTTATCCTTTCTTTACAGTTGTGTTTTATGTTCTTCTTTAGTTAGCTTTCCTTTGCTGACCTTAGATTTTTTAATTTCATAATTATATAACCTACTTTTGTGATTTTCCTCTTTTCTTTCAGACAGAGCCTTTCCAATATTCTTTGGTGGTTTCTCCTAAATTTTATGAAATTTCCTCAGGGCTGTGTCCTGGTCCCTTTTCCTTTTTCACACATTTGGTTTTTGATGATTTCATCCATTATCAGGGATTTAGAAACCATGTGTGTGTTTAAAAGTTTTCAATGTTTTACCTTTAGGCAAAGCTACTCTTTTGGGTTCTCATAAGCTAATTACATATTTAATACTCCATGTGGGTGTCTTACAGGCATCTGTAATTCTCCATCATAATGAACAAATTTGATATCTTGCTTTTAAAAATTGTTTCCCCCTCCACATTCAATTCCTGTGATTCTAAATTCAAATTTCTTGTTTAAACCACCACTGTCTCAGGCCTAGTTATTGCAATAACTTCCCATATCATCTCCTAATGTATCATCTTCTAAATGCCCTAAATTTATTTTTATGTAATTCAACCACTTCCTTCCTTAAAAACTTCAATGGTTTCTCATTATATTTATGGTGAAATTCAAATTCAATTAAAAGAACCTGTGAGATTATGAAAGTCACATCCGATGCCCATCGATGTGTAAGTAACTTTCCCTTAGCCTCAATCATACTGTTTTCTGTTAGCAAAAGCACCAGAGTCTTTTCTGCCCATATCGTCTTTCTCAGTACTAGACATGACCTCATCACACTTCTTTTTTTAAATTTTTAATCTGTAATTTTAGATTCAAGGTGTATGCATGCATGCTCGTTACATAGACATATTGTGTAGTGGTGGGAATAGGGTCTCAGGTAACCCATTCCCCAGATAGTGAACACTGTACTTCATAGTAATTTTGGAAATCTAACTCCTGTCATCATCTTCCTTCTTATTGATATATCTGGTATCTATAGTTTCCATCTTTGTGACCATTTAGCTCCCACACATGAGGGAGAACATGTGTTTGATTTTTTGTTTCTGAGTCAGTTCACTTAGGATCATGATCTCCAGCTCCATCTATGTTACACTTCTACCACGACTGACTCCTTTTCTTCATCTTTTTGAGCCCATGTTACATGGAACTTTTTTTAATGGAATGCCTCCCCAATACTACACTCTTTTGGTTGTTATTTTTATAAGATATCACTTTTCACTCTTATGCTTATAATCAAGCTTTATTTATTTAATGGCTATCTGCCAAGTAAACTGCAAGCTCCAGAGATGTCAGGGACCAATGTCATCAACTTAGAGAAAGTCATGCATTCTATTTTTTAAAATAAGAGTGTGTAGTTTATATATTAAGGGAGGCCTAACACTTTCCAATAAATCATCAGTATCACTTCATATTACCAGATATTTTAGCAATATCTGACAAGAGTGAGCACCGTATGCTCAGTGCATAGAACATTGTGTACTCAAAGTAGATTCCTAGTAAGTATTTGTTGTGCAAATAAGTGAAGGAATCATTACTGAAAACAAAAAATGAGAACACAATATCAAAAATTTAGACCACAGTATCAAAATAATTTTTGATACTATATTTAGGCCTTTGTCTGTTTTCTCAAGCCATTCAGTCTTAAATTTTTGAAACAATATTTTTGACCCTATTAATTCCAGAATAAAGTATTTGGTGAACTCAAAGAAAGACTGAACTGAATTTGAAACTTGTTGGTTACAGTGTAACTAGTAATTTACTCCAACTAGCCTTACATTTTTGTTTATAAAATGATGATAATAATATATATCAAACTGATTGGGTATTGAGCACAGTTGCTCAATAAAGTGAAAATATTTAATGCCAAATTTTTATAATCATCCAAAAAAGCCAATAAATAGCAAAAATTAAACCTAAGAAATAAACTACATGAAATTGTCAAGTTGTGAAGAAGGGAGCCTTAATTTCAAGAGCTTCCTGTCAGGGTGCATATTTTGAAAATTAACATCATAATGATGAATAATAAATATGTAAGAAAAGAGCATTATCAAATGCTAAATAGATTTGAGATATTTAAGAGTTCATTCTATTTCCTCATATGTTTAGTGTGATTTCATTGTGATAAGCATCTCCTATTACTTTTTGGATCAAATTTTGTCATCCTTACCCTTTTCAGTCAGATCTCTGGTTTCTGAGCCTGTAGACACAATGTAAGGTACAGTCTTCCCACCTGTCTCCTTCAGTCACTGCTGTCATACTCCCTTGCTCAAATTGCTAACTTTCTAGGTGCACAAGTATCAACTCTACAGGTGTCTAGTCAAAAAAAATTGAAAGATGATTAGGTGGAGGTGTTCCTCTATCACATAAAAACTATAGTAAAAGGATTGGCACTGGTGCCTGCATAGATAAATAGACCATTAGACAAGTTAGAGAGCCAAGAGAGTGATCCATATATTTACAGAAACAATTTATGAGAGGGGAGGTAGTAATGATCAATAATTATGTTAAAAATAATTACATGGGGAAAAAGAAAGAAATTTGATTGTCTCTCCAGACCATAAATAAAACTAAATTCTAGAAGGATTAAAGATTTAAATATGACTTTAGGATGGGAAAGGACTTCTTAGCTGAGATTTATTAAGGGCAAATATTGGAAAGATTAACAATTGAACTATTAGAAATTTTAAAAATAAAAAAAACTGGAAGATATTTTGCAATATGTTATTTTTTGCAACTCATATAATAGTATATCTATTATATAAAATTTATGGTATACATGTATAAAACATAAAATGCAATACATAAAACTTAAAAATGCATAATATTTTATTTAATTTTAAAATCAATCTTTTAAAAGTCAGCAAAATAAAATCTAAGGACACAAATAAGCATTTTACAGAAACTTACACACAATTAGCCAATAGTATGATAATATGCTTAATCTCATTAGTTTCTAGAAATGCAAATTGATTCAAAATGAATGGTTATTATTCATTAATTGCTTTGTCAAAAATTAATAAATGACTGAAAACCCAATAGGTTGATAAGAAAGTAGAACAAAGGAAATTTTATTTGGTGTTGGTGGAAATATAAATTAATGTATCCACATTGAAAAGTGCACATACTTTATGAATCTTGATGTATTCTTACAGAACATTTTACTCACTTGAATGAGGATTACTGTTAAAAGAACATTCATATATTTATTGTTTGTAACAGGAACAAATTTGTGAAAATCACCCAAATTTCTATTGGTAAGATAATGAGTACATTTGCCATATATCCATACAGTAAAAATCCCTATTTAGTGACAAAGAATGAGGTCTCTGAAGTCAGACTTCATAGATTTGAACTCAAGGTTTACTACTAATTTTTCTATATTAAAAATATTTTTGTATTTTACTAATTTTTCTATATACTTTTCTTTCTTTTTCTCAGTTTTCTCATATGTAAAATAGTGACAATGAGAATTTCTACCACTTTTGATTCTTGTAGAAAATAAATAGTTTGGATATGCAAAGCACTTAGAACAGTTTATGGAAGATAATGAGTACTAGATAAGCACTCTTTATTTTTTTATTAGTTTGTACAATGATAAAAATGAATAAATATGCTTCATGTATGACCACATGGTAAAATGAAATTTAATGTAATGTTGAACCATAGCACGTGTCAGAAAAATATGTACAGTATGTAATCCTTTATATTATGTTCCAGAACAATAGTAGTTAAAAAAATATAGTATTTGGATATACTCATATTTGTGATAAAAAATATTAAAAAGTAAAGCACAAAAGTAGTAGGTGCAAATTTCATCAAAGTGATAATATCTGCTCAAAGCAGAAACATGGTAAAGGAACAGGAGACATACAGGAAGCTTTAAAGAGAATGGTAGTTTCAAATGTTTTAATTGGATGGAGAGAATACCTATGCCATTCAGTGTAAATTATGATGATTATATATTATTTTGTAATAAAAATATTTCCAAACAAAAATGAAAAAAAAGATGATTCATAACCATTTGTAGCACTCTTGCTTTTAGGATTGCTAGAAATATAAGAGACAGCCATCTTTTTGCCCAAGGCTGAAAGGTTCTCCAAAACACTGGAGTTTCAGTGCTAAAACTGGTACAATCACGGGCAAAATACGCAGGTTAGTCACCCTAGAATTAGATGACCATATTTACAAGTAACGGAATGCCTCTCGAAAGATAATTCATCAAGCTCTCCATTAACTTCTCATACAGTAACAAACACGTTTCACATGTAGTAACAAACAAACTTCACATATATTTATAACAAATATAATTTAAGTTTCTGGAGTCATGATTTCCTTTTATTTTATGATTGTACTTCTATTTATATGACTCTCAAATTGTTTTCACTTCTATACTTTTTAGTAAACTATCTGATGCTTTTTTTTTAACTCTGTAACTATTATTAAGGAAGACATTAAGTAAATTTAACCTAAAACCCAAAGTCTTTTGAACAGAAGTATATATCTCTCTAGACATCATGTATTGTCGTTTGTGACCAAAAGCTTACATTCCTAATTCTGGTAATTAATATACACCTCTTGGAATTTCAAGTACCATCTCCTGTTAAATAACACATTCTTTTTACTAAAGTCAGAAAATGGAAATTATAGTCTTTTCATTGATGATATTTTCCACCATCAATCAGTTTGATACATAATATCCTGGACATGGGTTATAACTTTTTTCTAGTCACATTTAGACCAGATTCCTTGAGTGACAAATGCACTTAAGTTCCTATAAAAATCCACATATTTTGCCAAACTTAATATAATCTAGGCTCTTCCTTCTCTCTCTGACTTTATATCCTACCCACTGACAAATTCTATCATCCTCTTCATTTGGGTCATACAAGTCTCCTTGTTCCAGAACATATCAAACAGACTTCCATCTATGGATCTTTGTTATTTCATACTGCAGCTGCTTCTACCTGTCTACTGTAAGATATTCCCCTTTGACAGTTTTCCCCTCCCTTTTTATTCAAATATTACCTAATCAAAGGGCCCTCCCTTTATTAAATGGAAAAATCCATTACCAAATCCAATAAGTGATTTCATTTTGCTATTGAAATGTCAAGGGAACAAATGGTAGTGTCTTTGCATTATCTCAGATTCTTGTGGGTTTTTGTTCTGATTGTATCTGATTATATGCTAATTTCTTTAAAAGTGGCTTCCTGTTTTAGACTTTCTTTTGTGATATATGAGTTTATATATTTTTTCCAAGTTTTAAAACGAAGTTTATTAACGAGAAAAAGAGAAGAAGAAGAAAGGGAGATAGATCCAAGACAAGAAGACCTGCCATGGGCAAATTTTTTCAAAGAAGAAAAACCACTAATATTTTAATATCACTGGTTACATGACTTAATGGAATGCTTACCTTGTGGCCAAGGAGCAGAATGGGTTAAAGACACATCTACTGTCTCTGTTTATATATACTTAGATGGAGCAGAATGGGTTAAAGACACATCTTCTGTCTCTGTTTATATAGACTAAAGCAAATCACTTGCACATTTGGCCTCAGTTCTCTTCGTTATGAAATAGGGATTATAATAATATTTTATACCAGTCTACAGCAGGGAGCAAACAGAACATTTCTGGAGTTTACACCTCCTATCAGATTCATTTTCACTTACATCTGCTTAATTATGCTCATTGGTCTAATATCTGGTTAAGAGAAAGAGCAGTTTGAAATTTTTACCGTTTATTGTAGAAGGATTCTCTACCTTCTTATATATATAGCTTGATCAGAGTATAATTGTAGTACAATAAACTGCAAATACTTAAAGTATACAATTTGATAAGTTTACATATATATTTATTATACATCTATGGATCTATTTACTTATATTTATGTCACCACAGTCATAATAATAAATATTTATTCCTCCCCTTTGTGATATTGTAATATTGTAATAATATATCTTTTGATTCACCACTTCCAGACCAGGCAGTCACGCTCTGCTGTCATCACTGATTAATTTGTATTTTTAGTTATAAATAGAATCATCCATTATGTACATTATTTCGTTAGGATTTTATCACTTGGAATAAGTTTTTTGATTTTTTTGTTGCACGTTTCAACTTTTTAACAATTTCTGAACACTATTATATTAATATGCCACAATTTATTTATCCATTTATTGATGGTCATTTGGATTGCTTCCAGTTTTTTGCTTTGTTATGTTTTTTCAGTATTACAAATAAAGCTGCTCTGAAGATTCATACAAAAATACACTCATGAACATACACTTTTATTACTTTTGGGGAAAAACCTAACAGCAAAATGACTGGGTCACATTTTAGGTGTAACCTTTTAAGAAACTACCAAACATTATTCCAAATTTGTTCTATGTTTTTGCTTTAGCTCCAAGAGAGACAACAGTGGCATATGTTCCACAGTCCTGCCAATGCTTCAAGTGGTCAGTCTTTTAATTTTAACCATTTCAGGGGGTAAAAATAAATATGTATATTCTCCTGCAAATTTTATCTGCTTTGGCCTCATTAACTCTGAACTCTGTTACCTCACTAGAAAGATTTTCATGACCTTTCCAAGTTCTCCCTTTTTGCACTGCTCACTAGGAACTATTTCTGGATAATAAAGTAGGACTCATCATTTGTTTCCATTCTTAGTTTTTGTTATTAAATAATGTCTAGTTTCACTACGATAATTTTAATGATCTGCATTTATAGAGGGGTATTCATATTTATATGGTTTTATGTTTATTTTGCTTTGTAAAACAAACACAGCCTACCTCTTTTTGAAACATGACATTCTAAGTTGCCAGAATTTTATGCCTCTTCCTAATAAAATATAATGATCGCTTTTCACCATACACACAGATCTTTCAACTTCCAGACCCTCTGAATTCCACTAGACTCCATGTGGCTCAGTGTAGTGCCCTGAACCAGAATCTGAACATTTTCTCTAAGTGAATAGGACCTTGATATTGATTGTGGTACCTTAAAAATGACTCTCATGATATGCTATGCTATGATATACAACATATAGTTTTTTTAAACCTAATTTTAAAGTTGTGGGGTACCATTCAGGAGTAGATATAGAAGTGGTCATCGTACATGTAAAATTTGGGCTTCCCTTTGGTTCCCACTTTGCCTGGTTTGAGATCAGGTATCCTTTTGGACGTTGTGCCCTGCCCCCTCCCCTGGCAATATCTTGCAACTGTCAATTCCTTTCTTACACGATTTATGGTAAATGTGCAGAGTCCACTTTTGAGTGAGAACCTGCGTTACTCAGTTCTTTGCTTCTGTGATAGATCACTGAGTATAGTAAACTCTAAATCAGTGCAGTGGTGAGGCAGAGCATGCAGCTGGCAATCACTTTCAGCAGCTTTTTCCTGGGAAGGGCTTTACTGATTTTTTAAAAAATGACTCTTGGCTTCTGTGCCTGGGAAGCACTAGGGTCCAAGCAGAGCAGTTGCAACACCAGCCACTTCACCAGGAGAGCTCTGGTCACTTGCTCTGGTGTTTGCCATCAGCCACTCACATGCCCAGCTACTCAGAGACACGTACACAAAATTTTCCATACACTCACTCACCCACACTGTATGGTTTTAACAGTTAGGAGAGGAAGAAATAAATTCATTATCATAAGAGCACTTTATTATTAAAATAAATAAGACATATTGATGTGCCAGTGTAATTACATTTATAAGAAGTCTTCATAAAATAATAAATATTTTTAAATAAAAGATAAAGAATATTCAATTGTCATGGAGTAACCTACCACTGCCATGTCATAGTAATATAATCTCTAGTCTTTTATTCATGTACTCACATTTGACTCACATATACAAGCAAAGAAAACTCTATTTCTCCATTACTTTTGGTAGACAATGCAATAAAATAAAATTTTGAAGTGTAAGACCTACAGATGTTCTAACATCTAATTACAATGCTTAAGTCTTTAATTACCTAAAGATACAATTTAACTCAGCAAAAAATAATGAATACAAATACATTGGTATAATTCAATGACAAACACATTATTACTAGGTGCATATTCTATCATGGAATCATTTGATATTTAATCAGTAATGATACATAATTGAATTCAGAACCTCTGTGCATTTGTGATTCCTGTGATGTTGTAGGAACTTCTCCTATTTGGGGTATGACTGAATAGTAGTAGAGAATAAATTTTCAACATAACAGAATTATTAAAGAAGGTATCAAATTTCCCTCTAATAATTTGGATATAGTGATTTATAGATTGAAGGTTATAAAGAAACCAAGACAAGAGTTTCCTAGCATCACGAAAATGAAATTCTCCTGAAATTCATGCATGTTGACCAGAATTTTGGGAACTTCCTAGAAATTGTACCTATTCCAAGTAGCATAGCAATAATTTTCATTCACTGAAAATTCTGGTAACAACTTTTGTCAGCAACAGGAGGAAATATATTTGATCTATTTATTTAATGAAATTTCTACTACCTGGAAAGAATTTTTGAGATGCTTACTATTCCTCAGAGACATTCTAGAAGTTCTTGTTAATATATAAATCACAGGGAAAGAATATGACATTTTCTGGCTAGTTCTGAATTTATAAAAGTTAACATTAAGTAAAAAAGATCTAAGATTTAATTGTGATCTTTTTTGGGGCATGCATTAAAATGACCTTAGGGGTAATTTTAAAAATCATTAGAACAAAAGTATATTAGGTTGATCAAATGTCCCTTTTTATTGGGACACACTCTGTAGAGACTTTTCTTCTGTTTAGCAACCACCCAGCCTTTTATTCATAGATTGTGCTATATGAAAAGATTGTTTTCTATAATGTACAATAGCCACTCAGAAACAAATTTAAAAATTCACAGAATTTCATATATGAAAGAAATCATGGAAAATATCTACCTCAATATATCCAATTTATAGATGACAAAAGTAAGCTCAGTTATCATAGAAGAGCCATCTCCAATTGTCTTCGAAATTTTTCTCTTTTTTCTTTATTTCTACAGCTAATCACATTACACGTTAAAATTAATATGAGTACTCTTATCTCATTAAAAATGATACTCACATAATCCCAAATTTCACTACTTGTTCTTTGAATTTTGGCACCACTGCTCACCAGTCTCACTATTAAATGCTTTCCTCCTCCTCCTCCTCCTCCTCCTCCTCCTCCTCCTCCTCCTCCTCCTCCTCCTCCTCCTCCTCCTCCTCCTCCTCCTCCTCCTTCTCCTCCCTGGGTGATAGAGTGAGACTCCAACCCCCCACCTAAAAAAAAAAAAATCTTGTCTAAAGGGAAGTAGCAAACTTCTTTGGATTCAGACCTGCAACAATAACCACAGGAATACAGTTAGGTCTTTCAGAAATAAAAGATATGATGGTACTTTTAGAGCAGATATGTGGCAACTTAATTGTAGACCATCTTGGAGCAGAAGAATCCCCATTAGCAGCTGAGGTTGTTCTGCCTTCATTTTGTTTGTCTTGCTAACCCTGTATAGAATAAAGTTGTTTTTTTAAGTAATGTCATCTAGATTGATGAAAAAGGAAGAAATTTCTATCTACTTGTGTGGTCCCAAATTTCATTACTTGTTCTTTGAATTTTGGCACCACTGCTCACCAGTCTCACTAATTAAATGCTCTCCTCCTCCTCCTCCTGAAAAATAGACTGTTAATCTGTTAAAGAAACAATTGTTAACAAGAAGTTTGAGGAATATAATACACTATAGAAATTACCAACATTGTTATAACATAATCATTGATATCTAATCATCAGTTATGTCTTATCATAAATGATTATCAGCCTTTGGCATAATTCATCAATTATTTCTTCATAACACATTTTTTTCATTTGATTTTAAACACCACATTATCCTTGTTTTCTTTCAATCAAACTGAAATCTTGTATTTTGTCTTTTTGTTGCTTCTTCCTCATCTCTATGAATCATTATGCTGGTACTTTCTGAAGCTCAGTGTTAATCTTTTTTTCCTTCTAAAATTCACTTTCTTGGTGTCTTATCAAGTTTCATGCTTTAAATAGTATCTATATGCATACAACTATCTAGTACGTGTCTCCATCCTAGATATCTCTCCCAATCCCTGACAAATTCACATGGGTATCTATAAAGTAGCTCAAACTGATGTTAATATAACCAACACATTTCCTTTTGGTTAGTATTTGAATTATCTGCATTTTTTCCTCGTCTATTATAGTCAACATTTCTGTGCACATAAAGTTTAATTCAAACCTTAAAATAAAAGTCTTTCTAAACAGACAATAGTCAGATTTTTCTTTTAATTGGATCACGTATATTGATTGCAATTGTTGATATATTTGAATTTAATAGTCTTAATTTACAGATAGATTGCAGTATATTTTATGACCCCATCAACAGTACATAGCTTTTTAAAAAATTGTCTGAATATTTTTTCAATCTACTGTTTTTTCTACTAGTTAATATATTCTGTTTATAATTTTTATGTTTAGCTTATTTTAACATTAATTATTAGATCACCAAATTCTAAAATTGATCAAAACCTTTATTACTCTCACTCAATGCAAGAACCCGAGAATACTGCAAATGTTAAACATACACTTAACATTTATATGCTGATTTTATTGTGTATACTATTTGCTTTTTTATTTAAAACTCAAAATAAAATTTCTAACTTTTGTTTTTTGCTTATTTCTTTAGAGTTATGCACTTATGTAAAACTTTGTTCTTCAGCCCCTTTAGTATCTTAGAATTTTCCTATGGTGTTATTTTCTTCTATCTGTGCTACCTACTTAAGAATTTCTTCTAGTAACATTCCATTACCAATAAAATCTTTCATTTAAAAATTTGTTGGAAAACATATTTTTTTATTTCATACTTAAAAGGGATATTTGTTTAAGTTCCAAATCTTGGCCTACAATCTTTTATCACTGTAGCATTCTTAAGATGGTAGTAGTATTCTTTTTCAGGAGGGAGTTAAGTCATAACCCAAGAAGGCTGACAGATAAGCAAAGATGAAGAAAGTTCTAAAAGTATGAATACATTTGTACAAATTGTATTTATTCTGATATAGTAACATATTTGTAATGAACTACTTTTACTTATGTTTGATAGAGTAAAAAACTACAAAACAAATTTGAAATATTATTTAACAAGCATCATGTCCTAAAAAAGACCATGCTTTCATCTATGTTTATCCTGTTGAGGTGATTAAAATAAACACATACTTGTAAATATAGTGTAAAATGCCCAAGGAAATTTGATTATGTGTGTAAGTGGTATAAATATTTTATTTTATTTTATTTTTATTTTTTATTTTTATTTTTTAATATTCAATATTTTTAATTATGATATTGTGGGGTACAGTTAAGGGTTAGGTATACAAATATGCTTCGTTCAGGCACCCTTGTTGATAAGAAGTGTCTCCCCATCCCCAGACAGATATTTACTACCATTAATCCCATCCCCCTCACCCTCCCCTCTCATAGTTTCCCACCACTGTCAGTCATTTTCATGTGGTAATACG
>CAUYQG010153500.1:0-48318 GCA_963574415.1 Tarsius wallacei
GGAGGAGGGGTCGGGCGTAGCATTAAATAGCCCAAGGAGGCAGGTTGGAGTGCGAAACTGCTATTCTTGGCAACCCAGAACCAACAACTTGCTAGACTGGACTTTGGGTGATGTCTCCCCCTGACTCCCGCGCCCCCCTCCGGGTCTGCTCAGGCAAGATAGCAGCTCTTCCCGCCCTCCTCACCAGTCTTCCCAGTAACCATGACTCTCTCCTCTCCTCTTCTTCCTCCCCAATCCTCCGACCTGGGGCAAAATGGTAAGTGCCACCCAGACCAGACCAGACCGAAGCTGCCCAGCATCACAGAGTGCCCGCGATGGCCGGGAGATTTCTGGTCTCCTATATCCGCAGCCGGAGAACACCCCCGCCCCCACTCGGACCGCGAGCCTCCTGCCTCCGCGGCGCTCCGGCCCCCACCCCGCCGCCATACGACCCCCGGGGCTCCCGGGGTCGCCTTACCCGATTCCGCTGGACCCAGCCCTGGATCCGCGAGCTCAGGAGAGGGGCGCCGCGCTCGGTCCCCGGGACCCATCCCTCCACCGCTCCAATCCCGATTTCAACATTTCGGCTTCGACAGCGTTTTGAGAGCAAAGTAATAGAGCGCCCCCCTCCTCCCACGCCTCTCCTCCCCACTCCCGGCCCTCTGCTGGGGTTAAAAAGGAGAAGTGAAAGGTATGCAAATGACAAGCAAATTGGAAGAGCCGGGAAGAAAGGCAGCTATAATAAACAGGACAAAGAGAGAGGACGTCGGGACTAGCCCCTGAGTTTTAACCCGGGAGACGGGGAGGATGGGGCTTGGCGAAGGCAGGGGATCTAGAGGAACAAAAAGCGCCCCGGTCCCCCTCGCGGTCCTCTCTCCCGAGAAGAGAGGACAAGAGAAAGAAGGAAAGGCAGCGAACGCCTCCTCACACCCCAGAAACAGTACACAAAAGGTGACAAGAGCAGCGACAAGTCCGGCCACATCAGCCTCTCCCCCCACCCCCCCGTGGCCAACACCACCCCCGGCCACCAGCAGGAAAGAGAAAGAAATAAAAGCCAAGCGGATCACTTACTCTTAGTACCCGGGAGGAGCGGGGCGCGGAGTTCCACTGAGGCTCCTGCTTAGAAACTGTTTAGAGGCTATTTTATTAGGATTCATTTAAATAACACCATTTTTTTTTCTCCTGGAAAAAAAACAAATGTTTACACGGGCATGAGTAACGGGAGGCTCTTTTCGGTCCTTCTCATTCAAGAACAAGCCAGTGCAAGTGATTCTGGAAAAGGGGAGGGACTCACGAGGGGGAGAGAAGAAGATACTTACGCGGTGCGGAGCGCAGGGGGACCGAGCCTCGCTTTTTTTTTTTTTTTTTTTTTTTTTTTCCTTGCCGGCAGAGAGAGGAAAACACGCGCGCGCACACCCGGCGCTATGTTGCGGGTGATGAATATGATAATTGGACGAGGGACGGTGAGTCCGTGCGGGAGCGAGCGAGCGGGGCGAGTGGGAGAGGGAGAGGGGAGAGAGGAGGCGGGGAGGGGAGAGGAGAGAGAAGGGAGCGGAGAGGAGGAGAAGAAAAGAAGGGGAGCGAAGGGGCGAGGAGGGAGCAGGAGAGGAGAGGAGAGAGCCGGAGAAAAGAAGAGCAGAGGAGGAGAGGGGGCAGACGAGGAGGAGAGGGGAGCGGAGCGGGCGCCGGCGGGCGGCGAGGGCTCTTTCGCGCCGCTCTGCTGTCCCCGTCGGTAATGGTGTATGATTTCCGAGCGCTCCCTCAGCTGAGGGCTCCGCTCCACAACAAGATTTACTTTAAGACACAGCTGAAGGAAACAGGAAGACTGCACGTCACAGTCTGACTGACGTACCCGGCCCCAACACCCAATCGCGAGGCGCCTTCGGATTCAAGGGGGGATAGCAAGGCAAGAGAACTTGGGAGGAAAAAAAAATATAAAAGGGGTGGGGGGTGAGGGGTTGGGAAGAGAGGAGGGGAGAGGGGCCCCGCGCTCCCCCTCCCCGGCCTCCATCCCGGGCCCCCACCCCCTCCCCCGCCCTGCCGCGGCTTCGGGGCGACGGGAGCGCCGCGCCGGGGCCGGAGCGAGCCATCTGCGGGCGCGCTGCAGAGCGGGAGCCGGCGCGAGCGGCGCCCGGCGCACACTCGCTCCTCCAGGACGCAGGTCCTTTTTTTTTTTTTTTTTTTTCTCATTTCCCAGATACAGCTGATCGAGTTCACCGACTGGCCGAGCGAGTGAGCGCTCCTCGGACCTGGGTGGAGGAAGGCACGGAAAAGTATACGGGAGAAAAAGTGGGGGTTTTGGGGGGGAGGGCAGCAGGAGGGAGTGGGGGGATCTGCAAATCGTTCCACTTTTTAAATGATCCCAGGTAGGATGAAGAACACATGTCACCCTTGCTTCCTTTTAAAGGGGCGGTGGACAATAAAATACAGGTAGGTTTGGTATTAAAATAATAGGTGCCAGAGGTTTCACACTGGTTCCGCTGCATCTGATATTAGAAGATCAACATTGGCTGAGTCCCAGTAGATCTCCAGTCAGAATTATTAGGAATAAGAGTGTTTACCCTTGGCTACCTCTAACAACATTATTTGGATTGTAGGTCACGCAGCTTTTAAAAAATATGTTATAAACATTACCTCGCGATTACCTCTCACTAATTCTCTCACCCCAGAAGGACTCAAGAAAGTGGTTCCGTACAGGATTTACCAGTTTTGACGCCTGAGTAACAAACTTTAAAGTTTATTAGGCAGGAAATTTCAAACGCTTAAATCTCAGGCTCCAACGTAAAGCCACAGAAAATTCCCTTTGGTTTGACATTCCTTGGATGAAAAGTAGCCAGCAAGATCTCTTTGGATAATGTGGCTCTTACAGAGATCTCTTTGGACTTTGCAAGTAGCAAACGCTGAAGAGCGAGCCTCCAGCCACAGCCAGAAGGTCCCCTTCACCCGGCACAGCAAACGGCTTTTAAAAAAGCAGCCGCGTTTATGACCTAAAGATCTTATAAAAGCTAGGGCTTGCAAGAGCTGCGAAGCAGAAATATTCATACATAGTCGATTAGACGCTCATTTTTTTTTTTTTAGGAGGACGAGGATAAGTATTTGTCGTGTGTCCCTTAAATTTAATCAGATCAAAGGTTGAATCATGCTGTACCGTGACAACAGGGTATTTATGAGGTGTGTTACAAGTACACTGGCCAAACACTACTACCATCTTCTGAGACACACACACACACACACACACACACACACACATACACCTTTCGAGGAAATTTACAATTTCAGCCTCAAATTCACCAAACTGTAAAGAAGATATTAAATCTTCTCTTTGAATATAGATAGCGATGTATGTCGGTGTCTATACCCTGTAGGAAACTTTTGGCATGGGATTCAAACATGGAAAAGAAGAAAAAAAAAATTAGGTCGGCCAGGTTAGGTGCCAGCGATAAGAAAAGAGACTCCGCGAGCACCTCCAGCCTTCCTTTCGCCCCCTTTCGCCGCCCCCAGACACTCCTCCACCCCCATTGCGGAAACAACACGGACGGGCGCACACGCACCACTCACACCTTCAATGAGCCGCTAATGTATCAAGTGTTCTAACCGGGATGTGACAGTTTAGGCGGGGAACAGAAATAATCAACATGCCCATTAGATGCAGGATGGAATAATGCTTCTATTGGTTGGGTCCCTTCGAGGTAAGCGGGTGTATTGAGCGGGGGAAATTTCGGTTCTCAGAATGGAGCAAAGCTACTTCCTTTCTTCTTTTTCGTCCTATTAGTTTTCTCTAAACATCTTAGTTCTAACGCATAAGTAAGCGCCAGCCCACAATTAAACTGGTAGGAGTAAAGGATATATGCCCTCCACACCTTAAAACCATCTGCTCAGTTTGACATTTAAAAGGGAGGAGAGCGGGGAGGGAGGAGGGGGAAAAGGGGGAAGGAAGGAGGCAGGGGCAGAGAAAAAGATTCAGACTCTGGAAAGAAATGGCTTGAACTCTAGCCGGCAAGTTGGTGTCAATTGCACATAGCGCTCGGATGCACGTTTTGCACACACTATGCCTGGGAACTGGCGGCGGGAAAAGTTCCCTGCGATCCCCAGTTAAGTCCTCTGTCACGCCAGGGGGAAGGCAGGCCCGAGTCCGAGTCGGGGTAACCCGCTTGGCAAACAAGGAAGCTCCCCCACCCCCTAGCCTCGTCGGCGGAGGCTGGCGGCTGGCGACGTTCTGCCGCGGCGGTTAGCAGCCCGCGTTAGGGCGCAGGAGCCGCTCGTTGAAACAGGAGCGCGCGCCACGCCAGGCGAGCGAGCTCGGTTCGCAGCCCAGCTCCGAGAGCTGCCTGCTCCGAGTCCCTGTGTCTGTCGGGGCGACGTGCAGGCCAGGCTCCTGGCAACCTCTCCTGCCAGCGCCGCGGCGCGCTTCTGAGTCCCGGGCGACCCTGGAGCGACACACGAGGCCCGAGCCCCCTATCTCAGGCGACTCCGGGTTTGTTTTCTGATAGGGGAGAAGCGATCATTCAGCATGGAGACGAGAAGTCGCCTAGATATTGGCTCTATGTGTGAAACCAGCGGCCAAGCAGAGGGTCAACGCACCCCTCCCTCCCGCCCCATTGCCAACGCAACCAACCCCAATAACTTAAAAGTTAAAGCAAGTTCTGACCGGTCTTCTAGCAAACCCCTATCCGTGCAGGTTGCGTTTGCTTATTTATCTGAAGGGTGATCTGTGTGTTCTTGGTTAAACTCTTGCAGGTATCAGCTATGCCTCTGGTTCTGGGCAAAACACACTTGGCCTTGACATTTCCTCGGTGCGTCCCTCCCACTCCCCGGTCTTTCTTAAAGTCCTTAGCTGGGGGTAGGAGGACGATAGTGCATATAAGTAATTTTGAACCTTACAAACAACCGTTATCAGATCCTAAACAAACCAATTTTGGGAATTTCAACCAGATCCAGTTGCGAGGCAAACGTGGGTGTGGATTTCGGGGGAGAAGGATGCGGGAGAACTTGGCGGCCACCCACTCGCCGCCGCCGCAGCCACCACCACCACCACCACCACCGCCGCCGCCGCAGCCGCCATCCTGGAGAAGGGAGAAAGACCAACCCCAGGGTGCAGGCCGGCCTGCTGCAGGCTGTCTAGAAGAAAACTGACTGACGGCCTCTCTCTCTCTCCTCTGGCCTCTCTCTCTCTCCTCTCATCCCTTGTGCCCAGTGTGACGCCAAGCCCAACCTGGATCTGTTCTGAATGGGGGGGAAGCGAAATGCCACAAGATCAGTAGCAAGTAGCAGCTGCGGCGTTTTCTCTCCTGGGAACCCCACTGCTTAGAAGCCTCCCGAGTGATGTTTGTTTAACCAACAGCTTTCAAAGTAAACAGAAGCCAATCACTCCAAAGAAGTTGAAATATAACCCTTACAAGAATTTGGATCCAGGGGGTGCAGGCAGAAAAAGTAATGTTTAAAATAATCAAGCCCCCCCCCATGAGAGTCCGCCACATGGCTTAAAGGAGCGCAGAATCGTCCCCAAAATACAAATTCATCGAAAGGACTCATTACAATAAGGTGACCTCGAAGAAAGTCGCTCCTGGCCCACAAACACGCACCCGCGGGGCTAAGGGGATTGTCAGTGATTGAAGGGGTACAGGACGACTTGATTGTATGGAAGTGGGCGAAAACAATCAAAGAGAGGTACATTCCTTGCCCTGGAGTCGCAGAGAGTAGGCTGGGAGCCCTTCGCCGCCAACCCTGGCTTTGCCTCAGGCACCGAACTTTCCAATATCAAGATATTAACAGATGGCGGTGAGCACATGGAGGCTGCTACTTACATAATCCAGCCACTCCGCCCGGCCGCGCGCTCGCCTTCCGAGGGGTGCTGTTGCTCCCTGAAATCCCTCGCCTTTCCCCAACCTCACCCGGTGCTACGAGGGCTAGGATTTGGAGAGGCCGTGATTTCAGGAACACAACACAACACAACACACACACACACACACACACACACACACTCACACACCCGATCTGGCTGTGCTTTATCTTCTTCAGTCCACAGTAGGGAAGAAGCTGGAGACCCCACAGGCTGAGGAGGAGCAGAGGGGACGCCTTCGGGGAGAATGGGGTGCTCCTCCTCTGTATCTGGGGGTGCCAGGGAGTGGAATTTACACAATCTACATCCCCCTGCCATCTTTGGTTCAGATCGGTATATCTTGCGATGTCGCTGGAGACCCAAGGCAGCCTCGGGCCGCAGCCCCAGGGGAATGGGGCGGGGTGCGAGTGGGAGTGTGAGGGAGCGCCTTTGCAAGCGGGGGGCGCAGTGGGCTCAGTCACGTAAAGCTTTGGGCACCGCCACACTTCCGAGCTGTGGCAGCTTGTGAAGCGCTCGTTCCCAGTCGCGGGGAGTCCCTTTCGGATGTGTGGCCGCCCGCTGCCTGCGCGCCCTCAGCCACCTCGCGAAGGGCCGGGTCCCTCCTGGTGTGCCTGTGTACCCCGGCGTGTGTGCCGGGGCACGTGGGCCGGCCCAGCCTCCTCCCTGACCGCAGCTCGGGGCTGCCGAGACCTGCGAGGGCTACGCCTGCGTGTGTTGGAAAAGTTTCGGGTTGGGCGGAAGGCAGGGAGCCTCCTCTCCGGCACTCGGCGGGAGCGGGGCTTCCTGTCGGTGTCCTCCTCCCCGGTGTCCTCCTCCCGCCCCTGCCCTTCCTTCCTCGCCTCGGCCCCGCGCTAGGTGTCGCGGCCTCTCGGCCCGGAGAGAGCAAGCGCGAGATGCTGCGCTCCGCGAGGGCGCGCCCCTTCTGCCTGCGCGTCCCGCGGGGGTCCAGGCCGCTCTGGGTGTGTCCCCGCTCCGGCCCGAGGGCCTTGCCACTTCCCGGACCTCCGCAGCGGCTGGAGCCCCGCTCCGCGTGCCTGGGATCGGCGCACGCCCGGGCGCGGAGGACAACCACCTGCTCCCGGAGCGCTGCGGGGCCGGGGACGTCGTCGGTCGCGGCCTGGGGACGTCGCGACTGCCAGGCCCGCTCTCTGCGCGGCCTCCCCTCCCCCAGCCCGCCTGTTGCTGCCGGGGACAGCGGGCGGACGCACGGGACCCGAGCGATGGGGCTCTTTCCCCGGACGGCAGGAGGGCGGGGTTGTTTGGAGGGATGGCAACCTCCCCTTCTGCCCACCCGCTTTCTTTTGTCAATTACTCTAAGGAGATCTGGCCGTTATTCCCAGCTTTTCTTTCTTTGGTCTTCCATGTCGAGGGTGTGAATTCGGAGGAGGTGCTCTATTTTCGGGGGCGTTGGTGATAGGACTTAAGTTGACCGTACTGCCCATCTGACAAAGCTTGTATTCGGGATGAGGAGCTGGTTAGAAATAAATAGGTGTAGGCCTCACACGGGGAGCAGAGAAGGAAGCGCTCACTGTGGATTTACTTGGGAGAGAGTAACTCTGGAAAGTTGCATTTTGTTTAAATTAGAGCAAGACACAGTTGAAAGCCAGATTTCTATAATTTTTCTGGTAATATTTCTTTTATGAAGTATCTAAGTGTCTGTTTGTCATCATTTTGAGATCAAAAGGAAAATCCATATGCGGCATAGTTTTTCGAAACTGCTATTTAAATATGTTTTAAATGTTTTATCCAACGCGAAGTAGGCTGCTCAGAGGCAAGACTGGTGACAGGAACAGTGGGATGGCTTGATGTGGAGCCGGGCTTCCAAGGACCTGGCTAATCATTGGAATCACCACAAGAGCTTTAAAACAAAATAATGATTCCTGGGCCCACCACAGCTAGGTAGTCAGAGGGAGACCTGGGAATCTAGGGTCACACTGTGCCGATAGTTATTGCTCCAGAGTTGGATGCGTTTCTCAGTTCCTATCTGTAAAGTGGGGATAATACCCAAATAATAGAGATATTGAGAGACTTCTACATAAGTAAAATTGTTCAGCATATGATTAGTGCTCAATACTTGGAAGGTATATTGTCCACAAATGTGAGCTGTAAACTTTTGCACTGTTGTGTACTCTTAGGCAGGACCTATCCCCTGTCCCCAGTGTCTAGATGAAGTCAAGTGAACTGTCATGGGATAGGTATATGTATGCACAGTTGCTACCTTGGGCATTTTATATGCTTATCCCTCCCCCACATTTTAGGCCATTGAATTGGTGTACCTTTGGAAAGCTAGGCCCTATGCTCCCGGACCTGGAACTGTCCATCAGACTCACTGGCAGACAGAGGGCATTTACCAATCTGAAGTGAACTCCCCCCAACCCCTTTGACCTTTTACCTTCCCTGCTTTATAGATGGCACAACTTTCCTACAGAAACCACTGGTCAGACCAACGAAACCACAGGACAAAAAGTTCTATTCAAGAGAAAACAACAAGAAGAACAAAAAAGTCAACATCCCTAGGTAAAACAAGAACAATTGTGTATCACATATCCTATGTTTGTATGTGTTTGAATGAACAACTCTCCCAAATCTATGTAAAGTAAAATACAACCCTTCATAAAATTATGTTCAAACCAATGAATACAAGCAATACTCCAAGGTGATGAAGAGAGAGCACAGCCAAAGAGAAGGGAAGGAAGACAGGCAGGAAGGTGCCACGTCTGACTGTGACAGCAGTAGTGGAAGGGGAAGAAAGTCATGGAAATGGAACAGGCTGAACCAGCAGACCTCAGATCAAGAGGCTGACAATTTTAGAACTTAGAGATGGCTGTGAGTGGCTAATTAAACATCTCCGGAAAGGTGTTTTGCTGGTACCCGCAGAAGGCTTGAAACATAATTATATATTCCTGGAGAGGCAGTAAGGAAGAAATAGCCAGCCTGGAGCTTCAGTGGGCCCAGCCCTAGTGAATGGACCCCAGGGGGTCGGAGTAGGGTCACCCTACTCCCTGAAGAGGGAAAGAGGAAGCATCACCTTCCAGATGCCTGTTCTGTCCTCTAGGTGTTCCTCAGCGAGGAACTCTAGTCTAGAAGAATCTGGATGAGAGGAAGGAGTGTCAACACCTCCTCCTCTCATATTCCAAAGTGATCTTTCAGTGAGAATATAGCAAGGAGGTCCCACCAAAGCGGGTTAGGGGGAGCTCATTTCAGATTGGGAAATGCCCTCTGTGGATCTCTTTGGACAAGTGAGGAAGGCTCCTGCTTTCTGGCTACTCTCTGTACCCAGGTGGGAAATGTCTGTGACTTTAGGGGAAAAAAACAAGGGTCACCCCAAGACAACTAGAGAGAAACATATTTGGGGTCTAGCTGCAGAAAGATGGGTGACAACTTCTGGCTTCTTGTGAAAGGAGTCCTACTGTGTGGGAGAGGAATGGGAATGGCAGGGCTTGTGTGGGGGGTGGGGACAGTCCAGGTGGGGGCAGGGCAAGGTGAGCGGAGTGAGTCTGCCGAGCGTGAGTGGGCAGGGCAGGGATAGCCAGTGAGGTGAGCACGGTAGTGAGGGAGCAGAGTTGGGGGAGAGTGTGTGTGTGTGGGGGGGTCCCATGCGCGAGCGTGGAAAATGGGGGCATGGGAATGGGGTGCAGGAGACGTGGGGATTCCCCGGAGGAGGCCCCGCGGGGCGGGTGGCTGTGGAAGTGTCACTGGAGGGGCGGAGAGGCAGGCAGGAGAGAAGGCAGGAGGGAGGCTAAATTTGGCAGCTGCTCTAGCCCCGGTGAAAGGCGACGCGTCTGGGCTTCCTTCGCAGGCACTTTGGAAGCGGCTGGCTCGCTAATCCCGGGTTGGCGGAAGGATTTGGACCCGCCGCCTCACGGGCACAGCATCCCGGACGCTGTCCTGGGGGGGCGTTGTGTGTGTGTGGGGGGGAGGGGGGGCAGGAGGGCTGGCGTGACCCTCTCAGTTGAGCAGATCCCCGGCCCCCTCCTAGCTTGCTGGGGGTCCCGGGCCCTGCGCCTTTGTGTGTCCCCCGCACCCCAGCTTCTTCCCTCATTCCAGCTCCATCTTCCTCCATCCCCACCCTAGGCCCCACGTTGCTGCCCTCACTCTTCCGGTTCTCGGAGGCCCAGTCCTTTTTCTTCCACCGTCGTAGGGATTCATCCCCTTCTCTCCCTCACACGAATCTTCTGAAGATGGTTGTGGGAAGAGCGCGAGGGGGCACAACCCAAAGCGGACTCAAAGAAAATGGAGTAATTCCATTCACTGGATAATTACTGTTTGCAAGAGCTGCTAAGCATAGCAGTGAGTGGACAGAGTGGACTGCACGATTTGGGTTCTGACCCAACATGGGCAGTTACTATCTGTGTTTGGTTTAGGCAGGTTTCAGTTAGGAACTCTAGTCTAGAAGAAATCCGGATGAGGGGAAGAAATGTCAACACCTCCTCCTCTCATATTCCAAAGTGATCTTTCACTGAGAATACAGCAAGGAGGCACCAGGCATAGTGATAATGGACAATGATAGATACTTCCAGCACTTACTGAGCACTTCCTGTGTGTCAGAACTGTGACAGATGCTTTACACCCCACAATTCCCCTTTCTTGATTCTAAAAGGCCATAGATTATAAGACACCATTCATTTAAAGATGGCCTTTAGGAGACAAGGAACACTCAACAACCTTAAATGCACAATCAATTGTAAGTCATTGATTTCAGGAACATACTAAGATATGAGAAAAAGTGAATCTTAGAAGTGAAGAAATTAAGTATATTATGTGTAATTCTCCCAACATCCCTGAGAAGGATAATCCCCACATACGAATGAGTGAACTGAGACTGGTGAATGTTTCACCACTTGCTCAAGGCCACAAGGCCAGTAAATAGCAGAGCCAGAATTGGAACTCAGGTCGACCTGCAGTCAGAGGTAGAGCAGTTTCTCTTAGGGAAGGGATGGGGCTTTGTCAGTGCTTTTCCATAGCCCCTTTTTGTCTGGACCCATTTATCATCAACACCCCTGTCCTACCCCCCAAAAAGATGGACATTTCCATGAGGAGAAGATCATTCATTGGGGGAAAGGTATAGAATCGTCAAATTATATTTTTCAGATTCAAATAAAGTCTTTAAAAGGTAAAAACCATGCACGCCAGGTTTTGCTGTGCACCACAGGAAGCCGATGAATTCAAGGATCCCTGTATTGCTGAAAATAGAATTGTAAAAAATAAAAGGGGTGGGGGGAGAAAGCGAATGAAACTAATCCTATTAAACGTGGTAGCATGTTTTTGTGGCACGCAGGGAGAGATTAAGCACAGGAAAGGGGATAAGTACTGCTTCAGTTTCACTAAACTAATGTGACAACTTGTCATTGGAGATCTTTACAGCTTGTTAGTAGATGACTAGCTGATTCAGAAGTGTTTTCTATCATTCCCTTTGTGTCCCCATGAGGTTTTTTTTTTTTAAATTTCTTTCTTTTCCTGTTTCTTTCTTACTCATGCTGCTCTATTTTGCTTTATAATCCTGAGTGTCTCCTTCAAGTCAAAACATTTAGCTGGCTCTAATCAAGATTTGGTTTTGAAGATGCCCCTTGACCTAGAGTTGCCCAGAGAAGCCTCCAAGGGGGCTGCTTGCCATCCTCAATCCAGGGCTGTCCTGGGGCTTGAGAAAGTGAGCTTCTGGAGAAAAACTTGTATTTCAGATTTCTTTTTTTTTTTTTTGCAGTCCTTCTCCCCTCCTTTTCCTTCTCTTTTCTTCCTTCTTTGTTTTCCTCTCCAATTTTCCTCTTCTCACTTCTTCCCATCTTCTCTTTCCTGGAGTTTCTTTCCCTTCTTTAAGGCACTTTAGTAACTCTCTTCTTGTTTCCTTTCCTTCAGATAAGACAGTTAAATTCATAGAAAAAAGTTATGACTTCTTGGTGGTTTCCATGTTGAAGTAACTCCTGGTGGAGGGGGCAGTGGTGAGGGGAGGGGCAGGGGGACCATCACAGACATAAGGGAACAAAAGGCTGATGAAAATCAAGAGGAAGTGAGAATTCTAGGCTTGGTCACTGCCTTTCCAACGCAGGTGTCCAGCTTGTTTGGAAATGTGGCTGACAGTTCCTCTCTCTTGCTTTGGCTTCACTCGCTCCCACTGTCCCCCCTCCCCTGCTCCAGCTTTCCCCACTGGCTCACCACCAGAGGCGAGATGTTGAGTCAATGGAAAAACAACATTCGCCAACATTAAAGGGAGACTGTTTAGAAAAGGAAGGCCCTGCTGAGGTGCAGAGGAAGCCTGTGCATTAACACGGGCCACCTCTTATCTGGGGCAGCTGGGCCCGAGCTGCCTGTGCTGATTCCCTGGCTTTGCCAAGAGGCCTTCAGCAGACAGGCCGCCTTGAGGAGTGAGGGGCTGATTCTCACCCATGGGGCATCACTAGAACTTTTAAAGACCAAAAAAAAAAAAACAAAAACAAAAAAACCCCATTGATTCCCCCCCATCCCCAGAGGCTTAACTGGAAAACCTGTACCAACAAGCAAAGTTTTGCAAAAGACACAAATCTCTAAGCCCCTATCTCCTGACGCTCCTCACTGTGAACTTGACTCCTCTCATTTCCAATGCTTTTGAGGACTCCCAAGCATTGTAAGGACTGGCCATTCTGACCTGAATATGAATTGTGGGAAAGGACAAGTTAAAGTGACTCAAAGGAAAGGAAGAAAAAGGCATGTGGGTAGGTTCACCCTGGCTCTAAATTGCTTACCGTTAAGTTACTTGGGCCAGCTCCTGATAGAAAGATAAGGTAAATCCCTAGTCAGTCAATAATTAACTATAGCTGCATTAATGGTCCAGTCAGCCAGATCCTGCTGACACCTTCAGAACCCTGCCTTGGTGGAAAGGATTGGGCAGGACCTTTTGATAGAAAGGCCTGTCTGTTCAGCCTGCCACAGAACCTACTCATCGACCAGCATGAAAGGAGTAACTTTATGCCTGTGTCCACCAGTGAGATCTTTTCTTGGGTTAGCTCCCTGGGATGACTGCTGGAAATTTCACTTTAGGAAATCTCAGCTTCTGTGCATGTGCGTGTGTGTGTGGGTGGTGTGTACACAGAATAGCTTGAAGATCCATTCTGGTTCCAGGTCAGTTTGAATAAAATCCCAGATGTGCAATGATTGTTACTACATTATTCTTCTTAGAAGACCATATTTTCTCTCCCCTGCCCTGCCCATCTTAGTTTGTAGTTTATTCCTGGTGTCTATAAATATTCCTGTTCCATGTTTCTCAGTGTTCTTCTTCAATTTGTGATAAAAGCAGAAATGCTTTGAAATTATAAGCAAGCACACATCCTTATCAAAGCATGAGCATTATTTTTGAATTTGAAATAAGTAGGAAATTAAAAGACTAATACATATTTGATTTGGGTACTTCTGGTGGATCAAGTTTTTTTGTTTTGCTTTTTTTTTTCATTTCTTACAGAAGCAAATTTTTAGGAAGGCAGGTCTAGGTCTCAATTAAAAAAAAATTAAATGTTGGATTTTTGTTTTGCTTTGCCTTAGCAAAGTGTGATAGATGTGCCTTAGCATTTAGTGTGATACAATAAGCATGTAGTCACATATGCTATTAGATAAGAAAAATCTGTATAATTAGTGTGGTTTGAATTTTTCCCCAAGATCAAGTTGTAGGTTATGACCATATACCAATTAATGAACTTTGTTCCTAATTTTGTATGTTCAAGCCACTTTAAAAAATGCCTTCTTTTAGACAAGAAAGAAATAGGATACAAGAATGTGGCATAAGACTCCATCTCCGTCCCAGGAAAAAAAAAAAAAACAGCAAAAATTGCATATTTGGCTGCTGGACATTGCTCCTGCATGTGGAAGATGGTTCTTTCAGCTATACTCCTGTTGGTTCCACATCTCAGTCTCTGTAATCACCAACCAACCATTGTTCTCCTCTTCTCATAGAACCTAGTAGCCTGGGTGCTCAATTAATCTTTGGCTGCTTCAGGGAGTTGCCAATGAGTGGAAATTCTGCCAATGATCTGTGACACCCTTTTCAACAAACATTAATTGAGTGACATTTCTTTTTTCCCCAAATCATCCATCTGTCTTTTCTTATGCAACTTTTGAGTTTCAACGGGTAGAAGGCAAGCTTTCTTTCAGTCACAAATGTGGTCTAAGAAGACAATCTATGAATTGGACATATAATCCACTGTAGTCTTGTAAATAAACCTAAATATCCACCAGACTGAACCAATATGGTAAATACAAAATGAATTAAATTCAACCTTCTTTTCCTTTTACTCATTAAAACTTCTTGCTTTTTTGAAGATAATTGGTAAATGTAAGAGTCAATTTTTTTTTTTTAATTTTTAGGAGTATAAGTGGGGGTGGGAAAGGTAAGGGAAAAAACAATGAGAACATTTTCAAAATTTGTCCTTATTAATTTGTAGGTTAAAAAAAATGTAAGATTCAGTTTTTTAGTGAATATACACATTTTAGATTGTTTTAAAGCACCAAAAACTATTTCACTTATAGTGCTGTTTAGTAAAGCAGTGAACATACAAGTTGTCTTTGAAGTCCTGTTGCTTGGATATTAAATGACATTTTAAAAAAATGGAACTAGTGTCTATTTTTCAGTGGGTCAAAAGGCATTCATAATTACACTAATAATTTTTGAGTATCATGCTAATGAGGATAGGAAAAAGTAGACCTTGACATTGCCTTGTTTAGTTACATTCACTATGAAAAAAATATGTTGTTTACCCTTCGGGAATTTCTTAAGGAAAAGAAAAATCAATCTCCATCAATGAGCAATATTTTTCTCCCCAAGGAATATTGATTTGAGCATTGACTTCACAATGGGCAAGTTATTTCCTTCAGACCCCCTACTATGAATTGTCAGGTGACATGTCTTTTATGAGCCAATAAACATGTTGTTTCTAGTATAGTAATCTCATCGGGGAGATTCCAACTTCTGAACAGTGGTTGATTTGGAATATTTCTCCTTTTTGTACATCTGTGTTAAATATTCCTGAGAAATACATTCCAAGTTTAAAAAGCATTATCTCTCATCATTTTGTCATTTAAAATGGTTCTTCTGAGAAGCAGGTGGCAGTGAGCTATTAGTCCCTCAACTGCACGTCCCTCCAGCTTGTGCATATACCCATGACTCATGTGTAGCCCTATAAATGTCTTCATGATTTCCTTTTCTCCCTTATGTAATGGTACAATATTGGCATTTTTAATTTTGAAAATAAACCCTATTTTCAATTTACCAGAGAAACTGTTACATAAAGGAATGCTGTGGTGGGTGGAGATAGGGGAAGGGATAGGGATGTAGAATACTTGTTAACTAGAATTATTATTCTCTAATTCATCGATTATCTGTTGATTTGTGGATAATGTGTTTCCTTAATTAGTTTTCTTAAAGGGCATATTTAGAGTTTGTATTAGACTGCCTTGGGCTTATTCATGTATCCACTTGTTATTCAAAAATATTAATGTGCATTCCTACTGTATACCAAATACTGTACTCAACATTGATTATGCCAAGATAATAACACCCACTTGAGGCACTAACAGTGTCTGGAAGAAATTAGGCAAGATAGCTACAAACACATGTTGACACAACATACGTTAGGAGTCCTGAGGCTTATCTTCATGGTAGTTTGAGTATCAAGGAAGTCGTCAAGGAGGAGGTGAGCATAAGCAGGTAATTAGTCACACCATTGGCTTAGGAGAGGAATAGAAGTGAGTTTATGTCTCTGTTACATGGTGAGAAAGTCACTGTTCCTCTTTGAGCCCTAGTTTGCTTGTCTATACATTTGGTGATAGTGACAATATCTGCCTTATGAGATTGTTGGGAAGATTAAATGAGAAGGCACAAAAAAGTCTTGGTGCTGTAGCTGGCACAAAATATGTACTCAATAAGTGTGAGCTCGAAAGATAGAATAAGGAGGACATTTTAGCTCAATCTCCAATATTTCTCCAATGGATATTTATTGGGCACCTCGCATGTGTCATGCTCTGGTGCTGGGTCCTGGGCAGGAGACCAACCATGAAT
Organism: Tarsius wallacei; assembly: GCA_963574415.1. NCBI lineage: Eukaryota > Metazoa > Chordata > Mammalia > Primates > Tarsiidae > Tarsius > Tarsius wallacei. The sequence goes on from CAUYQG010153500.1 coordinate 15,837, forward strand.
GTGGAGAGGAATAGAATGACAGGCAGCTTGTACAAAGGCATGGAGGAACATGTCTGTCCTGTGCTTGGGGAGCCCGAGGCGGCCTCTTGCTGCTGGAGTTCAGAGCACCAGGGGAGGCCTGGTGGAGACAGAGGCAGCAAAGTTTTGTCCTGCCAGACTAGGAAGGGCCTTTGGTGGCAGTAATGGTCTTTAATTAGGCAAGAAAGAGACAATGAGGCAATTCATCCATGGTTTCTCAGTTTCCTCTGACTTTTCTGTGAGCATACATTGCCTTTCTGTAGCTAGCTAGCTAGGCTACATTCTCTTTACGGACAAAGATTTCTACCTTTTTGTTGTTGCTACCTCCCCATGTTGCCTATTATAATCTGGTACCTCTAGCTGATGCTCATAAAAATGGTTACATTTTTATACTTTTTTTCTACATACTGAAATGTTACAGCCATCTCTTACACCCAGTCAATTTCGAAATGCTCATATTAGAATTTTTCCTTTTTGTGTGTGTGTGATAGGGTCTCACTCTGTCACCCAGGCTGGAGTGCAGTGCGGTGACTTAAAACTGGCTCACTGCAGTCTTGAACTCGTGGGTTCAAACAATCCTTCAGCCTCAGCCTCGTGAGTAGCTGGAACTACAGATGCATTCCACTATTCCCTGCTAGTTATTTTGATTATTATTTTTTCTTTTTAGAGATAATGCCCATTATCTCTACAAAAGTCACTGTTCCCAAATGTATAGAAAAGCAAACTAGGGCTCAAAGAGGAGCAGTGACTTGCCTTGTTGTCCAGGCTAGTCTTGAACTCCTGGACTCAAGCAATCCTCCCACCTCAGCCTCCCAAAGTGCTAGGATTACAGGCATGAGCCGCCACACCCTGCCAAAATGCTTCTTTTTGTGCTTATCAGAGAGATTTATGAATTGTGAATTATGATCATGTCACTGCTTACAACTCTTCATATTGCTCTTAGAATAAAGTCCAAAATTGTGAACGTATTTAACAAGATTTGGGGCAGTCTGACTCCTATCTATGGTTCTTGCCTCATCTTTCAAAATGTTCCCCTTTTCTCATCATGATTTCTTGTCTCTGACCTTTCCCCCTTTATTTCAACTCCACAAACACTGTTACACATCCTGCTGCCTCTTCTTGAAAGTTCTCTCAATCCCTTCTCCAGCCTTCTCCTTATTATTCAGGGTCCCACTTAAAAGTCATTTGCTCAAGAAAGGCCCCCCTTATTTCCTAGGTTAGAAACCCTAATTATACATGTTTATAACCTATAGTTTTCTTTTATTCTGCTTATTATGATGGAATGGGTGGGTTATTTGGACAGAAACCTTATTTTATTTAACAATATTCTTTGAGCCCTAAATGTGGCCTAGATGTTGAGGATAACACATAGTAAGATCATCAGAGTTCTTTCTTCATGGAACTAGTATTTTATTTAGTAAGTGACACAATGAACAAGAAACAAAATATGGGTATGATGTGATGTCAAGTAGTGATCAAATACTTTGGAAAAAGTTAAGCTGGCAAAGGGCACAGCGAGGACTGAAGATGAGTTGAGGATGCTAAGAGGGCAGGTTTTTCAGTGTAGACTTCTTGATACCTCGACAGTGCCCAGTATCTACAAAGTACTTGACAAATATTTGCTGAAAGAGAATTGCACTGGGTCAAGTAGGCTTTAAAAAATTAAAGGGCAGTGAATAGGGATAGCTGAGTTATATAAATGTGCTTCTTTCTCACCAAATTCCCTGACTGCATCTGGAACAACATAATCTGTACATTAATTCTGTATCCAATATGAATTTTCATCAACCCTGATTCCCTATTGAAGTTGATTGTGTTCATGCCCGTCCAGTGGTAGTATTGCATGTTTTCTTCTTCAGTACCATGGGCAAACTTGCGACTAGTTGGTGAATGAAATATCTATGCTTTGAAGAATTGGTGTTCTAACCCATTTCTATTTATAATGATGATCAACTATTTCTCAGTGAGGAGGAGGATTATTTTTCTGTGATCTATGTGCTTCTAAATGACTAATGAAGTCAATCTGGGCCTGGCAGATTTTGCCACCACTTGGACAGACGTAGCACTTTCGTGGACGTTGTGTTACTTCTCAGCTTGCTGGTTCCCTGTTCCCTTTGCAATGATCTCATTATTGGCATTTTGTTTTCAAAGTGTTATCTTTCCGTTTTGCATTATGCCTCTATGTAGCTTGGTCTTAAGGTACTGCCTACAGTTCTTCTTTCAACTAAGCTTAGCTTCTTAAAGAATGTTCTGAAGGTGAAACATCTTTGATTAGAAAATTTATTTTGTTTTAATTTTGGTGGAATTGGGAGAAGGAAATTTATGCTGTCATAAATAACTTCTTTAGTTGGAGTCAGACAACTGGACTTTGGGCCAGTTTGAATTGAAATCAAGCCAAATTGAGTTCATTTTCTAGACTTTGTTAAAAAACTGAACAGCATGAAGGAAATAAGGGGCAGAACAGTTCCTTTCCTCTTCTCTGGACCTAGCACACCTCTGTGTGCTGTTACCTGGTTCACAGGGACAGAATGGCTATTTTCCTCTTCTCTGGACCTAGCACACCTCTGTATGCTGTTACCTGGTTCACTTCTCCCATGAGATAGTCCCTTGCCCTAGTCCTTTTCTGGTTCTGCACTTCTAAAGCACTCAGCCCATTGCTCTGTTTGTACCATTCTTTGGACAAGAAATGCCAGTCAAGTCAAGTCTATACTCCTAAGTTCATTTCAGCTCTTATTCATGCTATTGTGGACTGTCCTACCTGTCTTTGTGAATCTGTTTATCTCCATGACCAAGATACCAACCTCAGTCCCCTAACAGAAAACCACATATTCTATAGCTGCCACTATCCAGCTTCCTCAACCGCTGCATGCACTTGCTGCTTACAGGATTGGTTAAGAAAAAGATTGGAGAGAAATGGAATCTAACTCTACTTCCATGGTTTCTTTCAGTTATTTATTTGCAATTATATATTTATGTATTTGTTGGTCTATAGACTGCTCCATTTTTTCTCAAACCATGCATCTCATAAAAGCTAGAAAAAGTGCCTGCTTTGTCGACCAAGGCATGCCCAATGCTGGCCAGAGTAAAAATGTTATGAATCTCAGTGAAATATAGGAATGAGTGTAAAGGAGGAGGAACTTATTCAGAGGGGATTTTCACTCACCCTAAAGAAATGAAATGAAAGTAAACTTTGGTGGTTTTTGTCTAACTGTGAGCAAATTGGTATGAACTGAGAAATTCAATTAACTGTATTCATCAGTTTTTGTCTCTGGGGTAGAGTCATGAGATTAAGACTCAGAATTCTTGGTCCCACCCTTTTTGTGGCATTAAAAAAAAAGAAAGACTTGGCATATTACGCTAACCAGATTTTTTTTCTTTGTCTCAACGAAGGTTCAGCCGAACACTAGATTCTTCACCCAGTGCAACCATCAAAAACTCAGAAAACCTCAGCTGTCTGAGATGATGTCACAAAACCTTTAAGAATGCTCACTGCTGAGTTGGGCACAGGTCCAGCAAGCACAATTCTTTCTGCCAGTTATTCAGGGTCTTTGACAGATTAGGTGGTCTTTTTTTATTCTTCTTCTTTTTTTCCCTCTCCATCCTCTTAAAAGGCAGTTCAGTTTACCTCTAAGCAAGGCATTAGCTCTGGCTGCCCCAAATAACATTTTAATTGAAGTCTCAGTCCAAACAAATGCCCAGCCTCTTTATTAACCCCAACAGTGTAATTTTTCAACCTAAGACTGATTCAGGGGGAAACTGTCTCACTTAAACTGCCATGCAACGGAACATGGCAGTTTTCCTCAATCAGTCTCTTTTCTGACCTTAATTTGAACCTTAATCTCTTTTAACCATGTTCTCTTTATTAGCTGCTCATAGCCGTGGCACAATACTAATTTTCCTGTTTTTAGACTATCAGTTTACAGAGGTATTTCACTCCCCCTTCCACTGCCAAATGTCACCATCAAGGTTTCATGGACCTTTTTGGGAAAGGAGAGTTAAGACTAATTCTTAACTTTTGGGGGGGTTAGTGATTTAAATACCTGCTTTACAATGTTCTGTAGCATTTTTAAATTGTTTATTTTTGAGGTACATAAGATTTATGCACCCCCCCAAAAATACATACTTAATTGTCGTAAAACCCTAAAGAGTAATTTTAAGTGATTGCAAAAAATTCATCAATAGACAGGCCTACACTTATAAAAATAAAGTGGAAAACTAAGGCTATTATCTTAATCATTCAGGCAAAACAATACACTTTTATTAGAAATCTCTAAACTTTTAGAGGAGACCTGAATTATACAGATAATTGCTTCAATTCCTTTTTTTTTCATTTTTATGCTTAAACATAATCAATGAGCAATTATACCTTCCCATTTTTTGACATTGGTAAAATGATCCAAGTTGAAAAGGAAAAAAGGACCCTTCTCAATGACAATGAAAAAAAGTGTTTCTCTATTTGGAGTCTACCTTAATATAGCAGAACTATGTAGGTAGAAAAACAGTGCTTATGATCATGTGCTCAATTAAATTTATTATAGGTTTTTGTCCTTTTTGGCATTAGCATGAAACACATTGGTTATTATTCTTTATAATCTAATTGGAGGCTTTGTATCTAGATACCCCTCTGTTCTCTGCTTAATACAATAGTTTGTTGATTGCAAAAATTGCATTTCTGTGACTTAAAGTCCTAGAACTAGGATTGTCATTGAAAGTTGGAGATTCAGCCCAGTGCTTGGAGGGCAGGGGCCATGTGCCCTCTGTGTGTGAGGTGGTAGGCAGCTGGGAACAATTGTCTGTTCCCTGCGGTGTTCAGTGGCATTAGCAGCATGTTGGCACGATAAACTTTGCCTTCCTTTCACTGGCTCAGACAATTAGTGGGATTGAATCAGAGTTCTCCTGGATCATAGTTTATTATATGTTATTAAATTCCATTATTCAAGAAGTTGCTGCTATGATGATAAAACTTCCCGGCATCTCTCACAAAACCCCATCTCCTTTCCCATGTAGTTTTTTTCTGTTTATCATTTGCTTCTCTGATAGACAAGGTTTCTTCTTATTTCCTGTTGGTACTTATTTAAAGAGCTAAGAGCTAATTTGAAAATACATCTCTGAAAGGACAACAAAAATGAGATGTGAAAAAAATGGATGAAGATTCTTAATTAGTCCATTATTTGACACGCACGATTTAACATGGTATGCTTAGCATTGTGCATTCCCCAAAAGAACAAGGCTCTTTTTTTATCCCAAACTTTAACTCCCTCTCATTCATTATATCCCTTCCTGTCACTTTCCATTAGCTGATCATGACATCCTTTGCTGGAAGGGCGAGCAAGCAGATTACTTCCAAACTGGTGTAAGTGACACTCAAAAGAATGGCCTAAAGGAGGTTCTGTGATAGCAACGAGCTCCTCAGCCCCTGGAGTTGGAGAATGTCACTTCAATAATATATTAGAGTCCATTGTCACATCATTTCTGTAGCAACTTGGCAACTTTCCAGGAGTGGCAGGAATGGATCTTCTGCTGGAACTTATGGGTGATAGTATCTAATGCTGTTGCTGATAACAACAACAATTTATCGTGCCAATACAATCCTCCTAGATTCTTGCATTTTATAGGTGAGGAAGCTGAGGACCAAAGAAGTTAAATAAATTGTCCATGGCCACAAAACTGATAAGTAACAGAGATGAGGTTTTAATTGAAGTCTGGCGGACTCCACGCTCATGCCTGTTCCATTAGAGCAGCTTACTGACTTCTGGAAGACTTCAGCATGTCTCCCTAAATCTGAAGGGTAAAGAAATGATGGAAAGCGTGCTCATTTTTATGCTCCTGAATAATATCCTGTCACCAGGCTCTCCCAACTGACCAAGGTCAAATAAATATGAATAGATTGTGCTGACTAAGAAAAGAAGTAGAGAATCTGATGCTCTGATCCCATCAGCCCTGAAGATACAAACGGTTCCTCATCCTGGTCCTCCACAATCCCACCCCCACTCCCAAAGATCCAGCCTTGGGAGTAGAACCCCAGCCTTGAAATGGGGCTGACCTGGAAAGAGACAGCAGCTGATCCTGATCTGAGTTGCACTAGAAACAATCCTGCTACCACTCAGACCCTGACACCACCCTCTGGCCTCATAATATTTTCTGCTTCTGAGAAAAGCTAGTTTTCTTCATTCATCAAGTTTCTATTTCTTGTCTTCATTCACTATATCTTAACTTCTTTTCTCAGTAACCTTTAAAATGTTCTAATTATAACATAGAGAATATGGAAATACAAAGTAAAACTTTGAATAAAACAAAAGTCACTTATTATTCTATCACCTGCAATAAATTGATAGCCTATGGTGTATATCTTTCTAGTCTAGGCTATATGTACATATGCTAGCCAGTAAATCATTTTGGTTATAGGGATAGACTCTGAAATCAGCTTACCTGTATTTAAACCTAAATACTACCACTAGCAGTGAGACTTAACCTTGCTGGTCCTCAGTTTTTATCTGTGAAATACCCATCATGCAGTTTTGTGACAATACTCTGATAAATGTAAAGTGACTGGCGCATGGGAATCCCTTTTGCATTTCAGTTACTGTTCCTGTGCCCCAGTCCAGTGTTCTTGTCTTGTTCTCTGTTTCTGATCATGCCCCAGCCTCCTTGATTCCAAGCCCATGGATAACTTCATGCTCAGCGATGGTTATTCTGTCCCTTCTCTGTTCGTTTGGTTTGATCAGCCTCCCTCTGACACCGCCTCAGTGATTTTCCAGGTCTCAATTCCTGTCTATTTAACCCTAACTCTTAAGTAAGTATTGCCAGCATCTTATCTCACTCCTGTCTGCTGAACATATTTCTGCCTGGATGCTCCACTTACCAAGCCTGACACTAAGGCAAAACCTGAATAGTCCTCCTTGTTCTCATCTGTCTTGAACCTCTTGAAGTCAGTGCAGATGGAAGCAAGATCAGAGGTTTGAGATCCCAGAGACTGCAGCAGCAGCTCGTAACCTTAGGACTCCAGAATGACAATGACAAACTAGGTTCTAAGTATATATAGGCAACACAAGGGCAAGTTTATTTGTATAAAACAGTTTAAATATAAAAAAGGTAATTATAAAGGATTTTGTTTTTTTACTATCTTTAAAAATTAACTGTTGTTAATCCTATCTCTCAGAAACCTTTGCATCACTAAGAAGGAAAATCCGTGTCTGTCTGTCTGTCTATCTATCTATCTATCTATCTACCTATCTATCTATCTCATCTATCTATTTTTTAAATTGGAGAACTATGTGTGATGGGTGAGTGGACGCCAGCAACAGGAATGGGGAGGGGGGGAGAATTATATTTTGTGAAACTGGGAGTTCACATGGACCTTTCATACTTAAAAAAAAAATGTTGATTTTACATGCCAAAGTCTTGAAAGGGGCTTGACGGCTCACGGCTTTAGTGTGTTTTTTCCAGATGGCAGATGCCATTTTGTGTTTTGCATAAACTGACTAAATTTGCTTGCTCTTTGTACTTATTTCAGAGGGATCCATTCTCTGCTTTCAATAGTACAGAAGAGTTCCTTGGCACTAGAAGCCTCCCGGTTTAGTGAGAGAGGAACGGTTAGAAGACTGTTTGGAGGATACGCAGAAATCATCCAAAACTCCTACATTCAGATTGAAGATGCGGATTGGGCCAGGACTTTGCATTCTTGTCACCTAAGACTGTTTCGGACTATGCTAGCAAATGGCAGAAAGTAAGCCATTCTGAGCAACTTTCTAAAGTTATCTTTCCGGTTTGCACATGTTTATCTTCATGGATGATAAATGGTTCATTATGCTCTTATTTCAATTACTGTACATCTTGCTAATTGCTATTTGTGTGATCCTGTTACTTAGTTCCCCTGTGCCTCAGTTTTATCTGCAAAAAAAAAAAAAAAATTAGGATGATAATAATAACACTTATCTCATAGGATCATTGTGAGGATTCCATGAGTCAATCCATACAAAGGCTTTAACAGTGCCTGTCATGTACTAAGTGCTCAAGAAATGTTGGCAATTATGACTGCTATGATTTACTTCTGTGAGAACTTGCATTATATTTTTAAAATTTCCTGCTGATTGGCCCTAACTCCCGTCATTATTAGGCAAACTCTTTGGGTCAATTTTTATGGAAATTGAATGGTAATAGAGTGGTTAGGCTACAGGCTTTGTAGTCAAGTAGAACAAAACTGAAGTTCTTGAAGTAATACTTAATTGCTATATCTCCTTGACAAATGACTTAATTTCTCCAAGCCTCAGTTTCTTCATTTATCAAATAAAGATGATAATCATAGTTGTCTCATAACATTTTTGAGAAGATTAAATGAGACAATACTTGTACAATGTCTGGCAAGCTTATAAAGATTATAAAGAATGTTATGTATTGCTATTATTTTTGCTGCCAAAATATACCATATAGTGCTCTTATATTCAAACATGCCTGTGGAAGCCTGTCCTGGTTCCAGGGCTCTAGTGTCATGTCAGCTACCCCATTAGAAAAGAGGAAAACAATCCACAAAAATAGAAAAATGCCATGATGCCACATCTGGGACATTTTGCCAAATAATGACTTAGGATTGAGGGGGTTAAGTCTTGTTCAATATGGATTTCAATGCAAGTTAGAAAATTTGAATTTCTTTTTTAAAAATTGAGATTGTATATACTTAAGGTGTACAGTATGAGGTTCTGATATAAATATACATAGTGAAGTGATTACTACAATTAAGCTAATATTTCCATATCTTCGCATAATTACTGTTTTTGTTGTTGTTTTTTAATGATGAGAACACTTAAGATCTACTCTCAGGAAATTTCAGGTTTATAATATAGTATTATTAACTATAGTCCCCATGCTGTGTATTAGGTCTCTAGAACTTGATCATTCCATATAACTGAAATTTTGTTTTCTTTGACTAACATCGCCCCATTTCTCTTACCTCTTGGCTCCTGATAACCACCTTCTACTCTCTGCTTCTATGATTCAGCTCTTTTAGATTCTACATATAAGTGAGATCATACAGTATGTTTCTTTCTGTGTCTGGCTTATTTCACTTAACATATTGTTCTCTGGGTTCATCTTGTCACAAGTGACAGGATTTCCTTCTTCTTAAAGGCTGAATAGTATTTCATCATATATATACGCACGCACACACATATATATCTCACAATTTCTTTATCCACTGATGAACAGTTAGGTTGATTCCATATCTTGGCTGTTGTGTATAATGTTGCAATGAACATGGGGAGTGCAGATATCGCTTAGAGATACTAATTTCATTTTCTTGGATATATACCCAAAAGAAGGATTGCTGGATCATATGATAGGTCTGTTTTTAACTTTTTGAGGAAATCTCATGCTGGAAAACTCAAATTTCTGAGCTGACTAATCTCAGACTTAATACACCGAGAGTCATTCCAAAGGGCATAAACTATTGGGACAAAAACCATATTCTTCTGTCAGGTAGGTTGTAAGGAAGAAATAGTTACTTGTGCTGGTTACTTCTGGTGAAGAAATGTGGCAATTGTATGTGATAAAATATTCAAATTTTGCATTTTAAAAAATATGTATTTATTTCCTTCTCCAAACTAAAAATGGATAGGAGTTGCATATGTAAATGAAAGAAAACTGTAAACATCACCATTGTGTTATTAAACAGTTGAAAGTTATCTCAATCACATTTGCCATTCTCATCCAGCAGTGATGTGTGGTCCCTGTTAATAGTTTAATAAAGAGAAAATAACTCAGCACTTGAAACTTTTACCTCAATGCCAGCATGAAACTTGAAAAAGTTGAAGAACATGGGACACAGAAGTGTAAAAAAGTCAAGAGTCTTGCAAATATTTTATGTGCTTTATTAGATTTGTTTTGACCTCCTCCTTCCACTGCCTATCACTTCTAGCAGTCAGAACAAGATGATATTTGAGTTGCAGGAAAAGTTTTCAAATGACTTCCTCTCACAAGATGACAGGCCCATCTTTTTCTCTTTATCTTATACTTAAAACCTTCTCAGATGTAGGGCATGGAAGCTCATGCCTGTATTCCCAGCACTTTGGGATGCCAAAGTGGGAGGATTGCTTGAGTTCAGGAGTTCAAGATCAGCCTGGGCAACATAGTGAGACCTTGTGTCTCCAAAAAAAAAAAAAAAAAGGGTGGGTGTGGTGGCAAATGCCTATCGTTCCAGCTGTTCAGGAGGCTGAGGCAGAAGGATCACCTGAACCCAGGAGGTTGAGGCTATGGTGAGCTCTGATCATGCCACTGCACTCCAGCCTGAATGGCAGAGTGAGACTCCAACTCAGAAAAAAAAAAATTACTCAGAGAAGAGAAGAGAGTAGACTGAAATGATTAATTACCATTAGCAGTAAAATAAAAACTAAAAGAGAAACGTAGGTCTCAAGAAGAAACAAAAGAGAAAAAGTGCATGTCAAAAGAAAAAGGAAGAGAAGTTGAAAAAAACAGGAGGAAGCTATATTATTAAAGTGGGGAAAAGAAATTATATAGCAGCAAAAAAAGAAAATAACTTTATAGTACTATGACAGGATGACTAGCTGGCCAATGAAGACGTATCCTCCCCTTCCAAAGTGGAGAGTTCTTTCTGGGACAGTCAGAGACTATTGCTCAGTCAGAGACTTCATTCTCTCTGTCTCTTTTTCTCTCTCTCTTCATCTTCTGGCTGGACAATGCCTGGATAGCCCTGATACCAGAAGATGTAGGATCACAACGTGAAAGAAATCTGAATCTCTGAATCACTGCTAGAGGAATATCCACATTAGACATTTTGTGAGTGAGAAACTTTTATATGTCAAGCCACTGAGCTTTTGGGGATTGTTATCCCCAAAAGCATTACTTACCCTGACTGATACAAAAATTGATACCAGAAGGGAGAGCTAGAGGCAGTTGCTTAACATTTTCATCTTTGCTTAAAAACCAGTTATTTTCTGATATCCTCTTCTTGTTTTACTACATTGCCAGAAGCAGACGGTAATAACCAACACATGTTATTTTTCACCTACAAGCTCAAGAGTCATGTGGTCTGATTTTCAAGTTACTAAAGGCAACAACAGTTTTGAGGAGTGTTTTTCCACAGTGCGATGTGGCTCTCCAGCCACCAGTGTGATATATCTGTTTCTAGCAACCACTCCTTGACTACAGAGTCAATGTCACATATTTTAGTGTTTTGCTACAGGAAACAGCATTTAGTACCAATTGTAACTACCAGGTTTAATCAGAAAAAAATAGAAGCCTGATAAAATGAAATGTATTCACCATACCATTTCCTCTCTCTCAGATGGAGGAAGACCATAGTCTCACCCTTTTGTGCAATTTAAATAGGACTATGAGTTTTTTGTCATGGAATGTGAGCAGAAGTACTGTGCCACCTTTGGTCCAGGAAGTTAAGCGTGCTTGTATGCTTTCTCTATTTACTGTCTTCCTCTTCCGTAGGGATCTTGAAGCACATGAGTTTCAGATGGTATAGCTGCAAGATGGAAGCCATTTAGCCTACATCTTGAACAAGGAATCACCTTATTTTGTTATACTATTCTGAGTCTGGAGGGTTATTTCTTACTAAAACATGTCTATCCCCTTTTGACTAACGTACTCTAAGTATTTTAGTCAGGAAGGAATACAATGTATGAAAGTAGAGGTTTTATGGAGTCATTCGGAGGGCCAGGGAATGAGGGTCAAGAGGGATGCTACTGACTTTCAGGAAGTATGAAGTGAAAACTGACACATAGCCCCATGTAGATCATCTGCCAATGCCCAAACACCCACCTGTAGCTACTGACAGAGAGAAAAAAAAGTTTTATTTTCTTCTACACTCCAACGATTGCAAGAGTGCCTCTCAGTGGCAGATTATACCAAGAACCCTACTGGTAAGAAACCTTGTGAAATGTAGTTTCTAGGTTTCAGCGAGTGTGGTATGGGAGAAGCTTAGAAGGGCAGAGATGGCACTTACTGAGTCTCAACAAAAAAAGCCTGGCACAGGCAATCCTTGTTGTTCCCATAGGAAATTCAAGTGGTCATACCTCCCTAACCCATCTTCTCTGGAAAGCTCCTTAAGGACAAATATTAATCAATTCTCCATTCCCAGTGCCAGACAACACCAGACAATAAACTGCTTCAAATTGATTTGAATGAAATGACAACTGAGTCAATAGGAACTAAGAAAGATGCCCCATGCATTTAAGTTAGATTTCAAGATCTTCTGTCTGTGGAATCTAAGAATTCTCCCTAATGAATTCTGCCTCAGCTTAAGACATTTTCTTTCCTAGCCTGCTCAGAGTGACCACGAAGAGCTGATTGCCCTATAAGTGACCTTGATCTTGAGCTCTGGTCCTGTGTGTTTAGCTAAAGGAGGAGGATTTGATGGTGCTCTGGTTTATTCGATACATGGTGAATGTCAATTATGTATTTTTTGTTTTAAACTGCATTTAGTCAAAGCATTTCTATACTTTATTCATTTAGTTCTGAACATGACCTTGTTCTTTGACAGAGTTTGAATCTCTTTGAGAATTGGGAGTTTGTTGGGACAAGGTATTCTATAGTCAACAAGAAGGTAGGGTGGGTTTGTATACTAGGAAAGACTCCTTCAGCCATAAGGGATGGATAGGAAAGGGAGGCCCAGACCCTGGTGTGATTTTATCTGAAAAGGCACAGAGTTAAAACTCTGAGGAAGATTAAATACATCCTCTTGACATTTATTTTCCTCACCAGAAAAGAGCAAAGCTATTATGCCCATGGTAAGAATGATGGTAGTAGAGTGACTCAGACTTATTTGCAACCATCAAAGAAATGAAAGATATGGATCATGTCATTAATTAATCTTATCATTATAGAGTGGTGACCATATCCAGCAGAAGAGTGCTGTGTACATAATAGCACAATTATGGGAGATGTGATGATGGAACAGCTACTAGTGCCCAGCATTTAGTCTCTCTTTTCCATTCCCACCCACCCTGATCTCTGGCTATATTTAGTTGTTTTATATAGCGTTACCTGGACCAAAGTCTATCTCAAAATTAAAAGAAAAAAGAAAAGAGTTAGAGTCTTCATAGAAAAACCAGGCTACATGAAGTCTATATTTCTTGGTTTCCCAGCTCCTTCTTGGTTAATATGTTTTCTCCTACTTTGTACCTAGGATCATGTCTGAAACACAATCATGAGCTGACTCTGTGGAAAAGGAAGTAGGACATTGAGCAATCATCTAATGAATACAGTCAAGATGGTTAGTGAATTTGGAAAATTCCACTCTCAAAAAAATAACTTTCTCTCTTCTATAGCAGATTTCCTCTTGGCCATAATTATCTATAGAGTTATCCAATTTTCTGATAGTCTTTACTATTGTTGACATCACCTAAATAATTTACTTCATGGATTTCATTGGGTTCATTTGGGAGCCCTTTATTCTAAGTGGTTTCCTTTTATCAGTCTATTTACTTATTCAATAAACATTGGACATTGTTCCAGTTATCTATTGCTGTGTAATAAGGTATCTTAAATCTAGTGACTTAACGAAACAATTTATTATTATCATTCATGGCTCTTGGGTTGTGGACTAGGCTGGGCACTTCTTGCTTGGAGGCTATCATATGGTTGCAGTCAGATTGTAGCTGAGGCTGGAGCCATCTAAAGGTTTTTTACTGATATGTAATGTATTGGGCTAGTCAGAAATCTCTCTCTCTACTTGGTTAGTTTGGGTTTACCCAGAGCTGTTGGTCTCTTGGTAATCAAACCTCTCCCGTTGTGACTGACTTCCTCAAAGCAAGTGCTCTCAGAAACCTGGGTGGAAGTTGCAGAGATTCTTAAATCTAGCCTTGGAAATCATATAGATCACTTCTTTTGTTTGTCAGAACAGTCACTGGTAAATCCAGATTCCAGGAGTTATAGAAATAGATTGTACCTCACAAGAGGGCAGTGATTTGAGCATTCAAGGAAGGAAAAATTGATGTGATCATCTTATCTAGAAGCAGCCTACTATGTGACAAGTGTTGTACTAGATGCTGGGGCAACATGTTGACAAAGCAAATGCAAGTTCCTGCCTTTGTTGAAATTAAAATCTAGTTTAATTAGCTTTCATTGGACTTGATAGTTTTCATAATCAACTGCTGAGCAATAAATCTCAATGCTAAGTCTATTTGGTTATGAAATGAGCAAATGATCTATTTTGATCATTTGTGATCTGGTCATTTTGACTTTCTCAATAGCCAGACTGAGTAAAATTTGTGAATATCTGATCCATGTTTTGATGATCACCTTCATGAGCTGACTCATCCATGCATTCTTTTTTTATGTATTCTTTAAAACATAATCTGAGCAAAACCAAGATATGCATCTGTTGCTTTACAAGCTTGAGTTCCTGCTGTGTGTGGTGGCTAAAACTAGCTTCTTTGACTATAACAGAGAGTATAGAAGTTGAAAAGTTAGATTTTGTCTCTGATGAGCTTCCATTCTTGTTAGCTGTTGTGATGGTGTGCAGGAGGAGCAGTTTGTGACAATTACAAAGCAAGATGGTGAACCCAGACAATGTATGATAAACTAGACAGGCAGCATCAGTTTCCCTCCTGAGAATTATCTTTTGGAGAGAAGTAATTGATTATCTGCCTCCGTTTCCTCCTCTCTTGTACCATGAAAGGAAGGTGATCTAGGTTTGTTAAGTAAAAGATTTCAGGACAGGAATGTTGACAGAAGAATTGGTGGTGTTCAGCAATTCTCAGGTCTTATCGTTTTTGGCATAGTTTATGTCCATTTAGTGGCATAGCTATGAGGGGCTGGGGGAGGGGGCTCATGATGACACAAGAGATATCTTGACATTTCACAAACAAAGATCGAAGCTTGAAAAGGTCCAAGAGCAGGCAAAATTCCTGTGCACACATGTCAAGTTCCCAGTCATGAAGCTAGTATCATGTTGTGCCTCATTATGCTGTATTTGTATAAGTTGTCTCACATGGCATGGAAGGACATTATAGGGAATATTTTAAGTAAAGCAATAATACACATGTTGCCTTACCCAGATGTTCCAAGCAAAACTCAATTTTCTTTGTCATTAATTATTCTCTATCAATCCATTAACTTTGACTTCATAGCTCACCCTCCATCCAATAGGTTCTTTTCTCACATTAGGGAATCTTTTATCCCCTGGATATGATTTGTTAAATTGAACTTTTTTTTTTTTAATTGGAGTCTCACTCTGTCACCCAGACTGGAGTGCAGTGGCATACTCCTGGCCACTGCAGCCTCAACCTGCTGGGCTCCGGCGATCCTTCCACCTCAGTCTTCCAAGTAGCTGGAACTACGGGTGCGCGCTACCACGCCCAGCTAGTTTTTGAATTATTGTAGAGATGAGGTCTCGCCAAGTTGCCCAGGCAGGTCGCGAACCCGTGGGCTCAGGCAATTCACTTACCTCAGCCTCCCAAAGCGCGGGATTACAAGCTGAGCTACCGAGCCCGGCTTGAACTTCTTTCTATTTCTCCTGTAAATTTGTTTATCTGAAATGCTTGTCCCCATTTTCTCTGGAAATTCATAATAACCAGATTTTAATTATATCCTACTCTTCGTTCTGCCAGCACATATTTATTTGATATGTTTTATGCTGTTATTCTGTGTTTCTTATATATCACTTTCTAATTTTTTATGGGCACCAGATTTGCCCAACTTGATGATAAACTGAATGGCAGCAGCTTCTCTATACACACAAATATGCATACATGTACGAGCATATACATACATATGTGAATGTGTGGTGTATGTACACACACATACCCAGGAGATACTCTCCACAGCCTCATCACTCTCCACTTTCCTCTGTTTTATAGGTTAAAGTCAAGTAGACTATTTTGCAGTACTTGGTAAATTGGATCAATACATATGTCTAACAGATAATTCAGACTTAAAAAAAGAACTCAACTTCATATTCACAACTATGAAAATAATCTAGAGTATTGCTCACCTTTTCTTCTGGGAAAATTTTTTTCATAAATTCATGAAAAATAAAAGTACTTGAGCTCTGCAAGTAATTGTGATTGATTATTTGGGACAAAACTGATTTTTTTTTCTTGAGTTATGAAAGTCTTTATCTAACTCCTCAACTTCAAGTTGCAAAGTCTTTGAATTCCCATATTGACCTTGTAGGAGTTTATATGGGCTTATTGTTATTAGTGATGAGGGATCCACAGGGTGGCTCTTTTCTCTAAAATGTCTATCAATCTTGCTTCCACCTGTTTCTGACTCTTTAAGTGAACACTTTTTTTTTTTTCGAGTAGAAATCTCACTCTGTCACCCAGATTAGAGTGCAGTGGCATGCTCACAGCCACCACAGCCTTGACCTGCTAGGCTCAGGCAATCCTTCTATCTCAGCCTTCAAGTAGCTGGAATCACAGGTACATGCCATCATGCCCAGCTAATTTTTTGATTTATTGTAGAGACAAGTTCTCCCTAAGTTGCCCAGGCTGGTCTAGAACCCCTGGACTCAGGCAAACCTCTCACCTCTGCCTCCCAAAGTGCTGGGATTACAAGCGTGAGCCACCACGCCTGGCATAAACATACAATTTAAGTAGAAAATTGGGGTTGGCCTTAGAAAAATTTCTTAGCCATCATGTTGCCCTATTCTTCCCTTTTCTAACCAATTTGCTGTCCCTAATATCTTTTTATTTACAAAATTTGCAGCTGCCACTGTATATGCAATTGATGAAGGGCTTGTCTGAGATTGGGGCTACCAGAAAACGTTTTCAATCCTCTAAATACCATGAATTATTTTGACATCCCTTATATTACATTAACACGAAATAATGCTTTCTTCTCATAATTAGACATATACTTAAAATGCAAATGCTACTGAAAACATCAATATAATAATAGGTCCTTATTCACAGAAGATGATAATGACTGATAGCAAATCTTTTCTTGAAAACAGGTTTTGATTAGGGCAAAGTGGTGATTGAGTTTGGGAGATTGACAGATCACTGCATTCTTAAAGCAGTGGGTTCAGAAGTAGGGTATCCATATTCCATGGAGATTCCAAAATGACCTATTGGTATGCAGAAAGAAGATATTAAACCTTTGATTTATTTCATCTTAAATTTAGATTTTACTGGTGTTATGTTTTTGATACACACAATAGAGTAACACATATGGAATTTATAGATTAAAAATATACAGAGTGGATACGCTCGAACTATTTTTTGCTAATATAGGTATGTGGTCTAAAATTTAAGAATCCTTTGCTTACACAGAGTGAATGTGGATAAGTCCCTCATAATGCTATGGAGAGAAGCAGGAAATGGTTTCAGAACAAGTGTTTGAACCTTAGAATCCTGACTCTGGTTACTACTGGTTCCAGTTATTTGATCAATAGGGAGTTCACTAACTCTTAATCTGATGCCAGAACAGTCCCTTTTAAGATGTCAAGAAGTTGCTCAATGTTGGGATGTTGACCGAAGAAAGTAGATTTTAATCATGCTTTTTTAAAAAAAATTTTGTTTTCTCGAGGGTCCCATGGGAACAGAAAGTTTTGAGGGAGTTTACTCTTTGTGCAAGATGACTGGTTGGGTAAAGAAGTCCAAAGTTTTTTTATCTGCAGAACAAATAAAGCCTGGGCAAAGGTAACTGAAATGAATGTCTCCCACCTTGTCCCTTTTGCATGTCTAAGGTGATGTTTGTGCCGAGGGTTGCACAACGGAGAATCTGATCTCTGAGTGTCAAATGGAGAGGAGGTGCGTTTTAGAGTCCTACTGATTAAAGATGGTCACTGGCCTCTATTCTTCTTAGTTTGGCAGGTAATTAATTGATGGTAGTGCCTATTTAAAAATCAGTTAAAAGTGAAAAATCTATTGTTGATAAGTTATTGCTAAATATCAAGTATTATTTGTTAGACAGCTTCTGGGTGGCTGAATTATAAGTTTTTTTCTCTTTCTATGAAGATAGACATGTACAGCTGTAAGAAATTACTAAAATAAATTTACTAATTCACAGTTAATCTGGACATTTATTGTCGGAGGTTAATGACAATAAGGACAATTGGATTATCCTTATGATTACTCCATAGTAATTACTGACAAATATTCAGAATAAGCAAGCATTCTGAAAATGTGAATAACAATGTGGAGTTCAACTGGTCTTTTCAAAGATAACTTTCTGTGTAGATATTGATGGGAGGTTGGGATATGACTGAACAACTGAGGTTAAGCACTTATTATTGGGAAAAAAATTAAAACTGTTTGGCTCTCAGAGATCCTTACTGACCAGACACTGACTTAACCATTCTCTTTATTTTGATTCTTTGTTGTTTTTGTTTCTGCTGGAACTCACGGTTTATAAGGCCAGTTAAGAAGACATTGTGTATGGGATAGACATGAAGTATAATAATTAATGAGTCAGCAGCCAATTATGGACAGAAGCTAAGCAAATTATAGAGCTGATCTCTCACTTTTAAATTAGTTACTAGAGAGTTTTATAAGCCTTTCCCAAACACATTTATCGTTCTTCAAGGAAATATCTAAGAAAAGGTTTAGAAATTAAAAACAAAGTAGTGGCAGTGAGACACTCTGCCTAAGTTTTGAATGTTTGAAAGAAATCTTGATGGGACTGAATTGTGGGGTGGAAATTCCACAGAGAATTATCTTTGTCCTTGTGAATATGTGTAGAGAATGACTAAAACTAGCTAATATCCAGATTATCCAAATAACCACAACCTGTACTGGTATAGCTATTTACAATTTAAGAGAAAAACGTCAAATTTTCCAGTGTGGAAAAGACAAATTCCAGTTTCTATGCCTAAACCCTGCTTTGACCTGTGGTTTGAAATTGCATGTGTGACCAGCTATTCAAGTGGCAAAACTAACTGTAATAAACACGTAAATTACTTAGAGACTGTGAGACACTGAACCAAGTTGTAAACAGGGTTAGACTTTTTCAAAATCCAGAGTATACAGTTTTCTTTTTAGGAGTGTAAATTTCTAATTTTTCCCCCAAAGGAAAAAAAAAAAAAGACCTTGGGAGATTCCATCGAGCTCTAGGATTCTATCAGCCACCCATTCAGAGCTTGCAACATTTTGTGTGTCTGCCTTTAAAAGGAGTTACTTTCTGAGGAACAAAGATGACCGTAGGGAAATATGAATATTGAGAGCTAAGGTGAACTGCATGAGATAGTGGAACAGTCTGCGATTCAAAAATGGGCTTTGAAACCTGTAGGGCCTATTAGATGAGTCAATTAATAATAATAATAAAACAATGCATATATACCTAGGAACAGTAAGGCATTTAGGTGAAGAAGATGGCCCAGAATGGCAGAGAGAGAGAGAGAGAGAGAGACAGAGGGACAGAGAGGAGACAGAGCCACAGCCCACATGAGGTAAGTGGTCAGCGGGCTGCATGCTCAGAGGGCCTGGATTTCCAATCTGGCACTCAGCTTGATGAGTCTGTTTATTCAGCTCCAGTATCAGACGTTCCCTTTTCCTGCCCAGAGAAGTCCCCTTTGAAGAACTGCTCTGCTGGGGAGTAGTTTCCCCTTGGATGGGCTACTCCTGTTTGTAGTCCTAAAGGAAAAGAATTGGAAATGCCACAAGAATGTTCTTTAAAGTGATATTCCAGCACCACGTGAGGGGAGAATGAAATAGCTGTAAAAGATGTATTTCCTGGTTGAGGTATTTTTTTCCCCCCTCAAGTGAATTTAGTGATGAACAAAGGTGTCACATGAATGCGATTGGGGCCAGATGTTCTTGGTACTTCCCGATCAGGGCAGGTTGAGGCTGGGAATGGGAGAGTGCTGGGCAGAACAGCAGTCCTTCAAGCTTCTGTAGGCCTGGGGAGAGAGAGAGAGCATACCTGTGAGGTGCAGAGAGAATTCAATAGGCCCAGCAACCTAGCCTTACAAGTCTTTATCTGCAAAGGAATCAGTGGTAATGACTTATCAGAGTCCCAGCCTCTACTTTCAAAGCAAACCAACAGATGGGACATTATCTAGTGAATGGGTAGCAAATGTTCATAATCAAATTGGATAATGGATAGGTTGAAAGTTGTCCTTTGGGGTTTAATATTAATTTCTTATATTTCAGGAACACTTTTACTTTTTCAAAGGATTTTTTCATCCAGCTCTCACGCTAATACTGTGAAGTAGCCGGGGTAGATGTCAGTCTCCTGAATTTTCCTCTTCGGAAAAGGATGTAGCTAGAGAAAGAGAGATGGTTTCCTAGCTTGTTACCAGCAGGGGTAGGATGACAACCCAGGCCTCTTGACTCTTGGACCAGGTCTCTTTTCTCTGTGCTCTTGGGACCTATACAAAGTGACAGTGGGAGTTTCAGAAAAAAGGAAGGTGACATTCTCTATCTCCTCCCAGGCACGTAGAAAGTTACTGTGACTTTGAAGTCACTGCTTTGCTGTGCCCAAATGCTCTCTCGGGGACTGGCCTTAGGGAGGAGATTCAAAGTGGAGCCTTCAGAGGGTGAGTCTCATATTCTAGTCACTGTGGCTGCCCATGCCTGTGGTTGGTTTGTTCAGACTTTACCTAGACCACATAAAACGGGAGTTCTCCAGAATGAAAAGTGTTCTTTGTTCAATATCGGAGATGAACCCTTTGAGTAAGAGATGCCACTTCATGGTGAGGCCTGGTTTTCCAGGAGAGGGGATGGAATCCACACTCTCTCCCAGATTCCTGACTGAGACTTCAATGACTCACCTTGACTCTTGGGGCCTAGGAGTGAGGTTCATGCATGAGGGAGCAGATGACATTGACAATGGATACTTTAGGAGTAAAAGTGAACCAGAATTTCTTTCAGTGAGTATGCAGCCTCTTTTAGTTCTTGGTTCAAGGAAGAAACGAGAAGAGATGTTACTTATGGGCTGCTATTTCTGCTTTGACACACAGAGCCTTATGTTTTATCTATTTCTGGATGTTTGTCTTCTCTTTACATGTAGAGCTGAAGTTACTTGACATTTGAGCAGTATCTTGTAATTATTTGTATCCTCTAAGGCTTCTCAGTACTTAAAATATCTGATGAATGAATGAGAATCCATTTCTAGTCAATCCCTTATCCTAGTGTCTCTCAGCCTATAGTTCGAATCAGATTCACCTGGGAAACAGGCACGTGTACTTTGAATTAAGACCTGAGATGAATCTCGTGCACACCAAAGTTTGAGAATTATTGTTTTATCCTTTTTCCCCTTGGCTTTGAAAACTCACTGTGACTTTGAACAATGCTGTAAACACAAACACAATCTCAGATTCGTTTAATGTTTTATAACTTACAAGGTTTATTTCACATGTTTGTCTAACTTAATCCTGATTTGATGAGGCTAATTTAATAACAGGCTGATAATGTGGGTCATTTTTCCACCCATTGTACAGAGGAAGAGACAGAGGAATACTATTCTTTGGATCACATAGCTAAGTTGTGGCAGTGCTCGTACTCATCCTGTCTTCTGAGTCCAGGTGCAGTGTTCTTCCCCCTGACCCCCATCCCTGCCCCACAATCCCTGTGTTTCTATGCCATTGTTAAGCATAGCTGTTCTTTTTTGTGGAAGGTGTTATTCCTAATAGTGCTTGCCGTCCACATAGCTGGGGCTTGTTACCGTGACACGTATATGAAGCCAGCAGAAACCAACAGTCTGTATGCCTAATACATGCATGCAGATATTAGAATATAATATTTTTGTTCATTATTAAATTGAAAAGCACAACTGGAAACTGGTAAGAAGTGGGAATCCTTTCAGAGAAGGATGGTTGATTGTTTGGGGATGTGTGATTTAAATGGAGCTCTCTTGACATTATTTTCATTTCTGTTTACTGGGAATAATCGAAGAGGAATGGGAAATAGGCTGAGACTTTTGAAATTGATCTGTGTCCTGGCATTCCTGAGATGGCTAGGCTAGCTCTGTTGAGGTTGGCTGTCTTTAGATTCCTGTGAGGTCCACAGCTAGAGCCAAACAAGACTTGAGGAGTCTTGAGGAAGTAGTGTAGATGTGTGGAATGCTGTGAAGGTGACTCGTTTGCATCCCATTTAATTCAAAAGATCAGAATGCTCCAAAGTTCACTTGGATGCTCAAGGGAGCATACAGCCACAGTTTCAATGGCAATTTAGTGGTTGCCAGAATATTCTAAACAGAACTTTTTGGATGGCTGTTTATTCTTTGATTAATTGCAAAGTACAGACAGCCATCAGAAACTGAGACTTGTCAACTGAAAGGGAAGGTGGGCCTGAAACTTCTGCTGGCACCCAATTCTCTTCCACTTAGCTGGGAAAGGACCTCTTCTTTAATCATGGAGTAATGGATGATTGATATGACTGTACCCTGATTAGAAAAGGTTTCATTTTACTTGTGCACAGTACATGGAATTAGTTAAGGGTTGCATAGGAAAAGAAGTGATGGACTATTGTTCACATTAAATTATAATGACAGCCTTCCTAACCACTGTGTATTTATTATGTAAGAAAAGAAAATGTCTGGTAAAATTCTGTATAGGTTAATAACACCTTCATAATATACTCCTTCTTTTCTATTGACTTGAATAGCCCTCCTCCTGACTTTTAATGGATTATTAGAGTTAATTACATCAATTGCAATATAATTGATTCTTAAATACTATGTAGAAACCTCATACAATTATGGAAAAACAAAAGTTATCTAGACATCTCAAATCAAAAAGATTTGGAATTCCTGCACATTTAATTTCTGATAATCACTAGTCAGTTTGGACATTAAGATTGCATGGTGTCTTGTTTTCTCTTTGCTAGGTTTTGACAGAATTGATAGTTTTACAACATTTAACTCAATACGCGTGGAAATATAAGATTAAAGCTGTGAGGGCAATTTTTTTTTTTCTAAAAAAAGATCACTTCATGGCTTAAAAGCTGAAATGTGTTACCTGCCTCACATTGACAGAAACAAACTCAAGGGAAAATCAAAAGTGGATTTGATGTTGCGTTTTAGAAATCTCTTCTCCACAGGTGTAAAGATTCCTGTGGGTCTTAGGGTTTGTTACCTGAGGCCTGAAAGTATGACAAGGGGATGAATTGCCTGAAGGGGCAAATAAATCTCTCCCAATTTATTACCTAGACATGGGCTATGTGTTCTAATGTCAAAACTACTGGTTGAAAAGTGAGATATCATTAATATCTGGTATTTGATGTCATATAGATAAAAAGAAATCCCTGTAATAGAGCTGTTTGAATGCAACCTTTTCATTTTTTAGTGATTTGGGGAAACTAGTTTGTGGATGTTGACAGTTATAAATGTGAGTTTTACTTACTGCAGTAGATGGATCACTGGCATAGAAATCAGAATCAGCAGACCTGGCATTCTCTGTTACTACTTTGCTTTATCTCTTTGCCTGTCTGGGCTTTCATCTTCTCTTCTGTAAAACAAGAGAGAGAGAACCTTTAAGTTCTCTACCTTGAATCTCTTGGCTTTGAATTCTTAGTGCTCTTGTTATCCACAGTAACTCATTTGATTCCTAATACAAACTTCTTTGTATCACTATGCCCATATCAGTATGCCTTGTGTGCGAGGGGATCCCCCCAAAACTAGAATTATCTTTTGAAGGGGGGGCTCCTTGTAGTACACTTGGAATTTGTTTTTCCGGATCAAAAAGTCAACCAAAGATTTTATCTGGAAGTTTTGAGAAGGTTGCATCATGACTTGTGGAAGAAATGTCCCGAGTTGTGGCAAACAGGTGACTGGTTCTTCCACCATGACAACGCACCTGCCCACACAACGCTGAGTGTTCAGCAATTTTTGGCCAAAAAAATGGCATGACCCTCATACTCCACCCCCTGTATTCACCTGATCTCACCAAGAGCAACTTTTTTTGTGTGTCCCCAATGAAAAAAGTTCTCAAAGGGAAATATTTTGCTGATGTGCAAGAGGTGAAACGAAATATGGCAGAAGCACTAAAAGATATCAAAATTGACAAGTTCAAAAACTGTTTTGAGCGGTGGAAAGGCATCTCAATAGATGGATTGAATCAAGCAAAGAGTACTTTGAAAATGACTAAAGTTTAAACACAAGAATAAATATACAATTTTTACAAATAAATTCCAGGCTTTTTTGGATCCCCTCTCGTATGTGTATGAACATGTCTTATTTTCTTAGTGAGGTTATGCTTCCAAGGACAAGCCCTGACAGTGTACATCTCTGTATTCTCGTAAGAGATACTATAGTTTCCTAGTATAGAATTGGCTACTGTTGGGTTAAGTGAGCAGTCAATAAAAAGGAAGTATTTTACAATAAAACATATTTTACAATGCCTTTAAAAATTAGACTTATAATAAATAGGACATGTTGTCATTATTCTTGTTGTAACATACCAAGACTTTTATGTTAGAACAAGAATAATGACAATATGTCCTATTTATTATAAGTATAATTTTTAAAGGCATTGTAAAATATGTTATTTTATAAAACATGAAGTGAGCTTTAAGTCAGTTGAATTTAAGATGTAACATTTCACTCAGTTTTCCGTAAACTGACATTTCCAATGAGGTTTTTATTGGAATTCAAGCAGCCTATTCTAAAGTTTTTTTGAAAGGGAAATACATGACAATAGTTATGAAAAACAAACAAATAATCTTTTTAACTGAGTAAAAACTTGCCCTAGTAGTTATCAAAACAAGCTACACATCTAAAGTGATTTAATATACTTTAGCGATAGAGAAATCAACTAATCACAAAAATCAGAGTCCAGAAGCAGATTTGAGAATCCAGAGGGGACCGGGCGCAGAGGCTCAGCCTGTAATCCCAGCACTTTGGGAGACTGAGATGAGAGGATTGCCTGAGCCTGGGGGTTCGAGACCAGCCCGGGCAACTTGGTGAGACCACTTCTCTACAATAAATCACAAAGAACTAGCTGGGTGTGACGGTGTGCGTCTGTAGTTCCGGCTACTTGGAAGGCTGAGGCGGAAGGATCATCCAAGCCCAGCAGGTCGAGGCTGCGGTGGTCGTGAGCGTGCCACTGTACTCTAGCCTGGGCAACAAGAATGAGACTCCAACTCAAAAAAAAAAAGAATACAGGAGGAAATTTAGCAGATAATATGGAGGTATTTCAAATGAGTGGCTAAACAGTCCATTGTTCAGTACATAGTTTTGGGATAACTGGCTCTCCACCTGGACCTGTACTATACACAAAAGTAAATTCCAGATGGAATAAAGCTCTAAACATAAATAAAATCTACAGCACCATTAGAAAGAAATAGAAATAATTTTTAAAATATAGGTTAGAAGATCTTTGTAAACAAGGCAAGAAATCCAGAAGCCATTGAGAAAAACCTGACAGATTTGGCTTCATTTTTTAAAAATCATAAAAAAGGTTAAAAAGAAGTGGCAGATTGAGACAAAATATTTGAAGTATACATTACAGAAAAAAAGGGTTAATAGCCATTATTCAAAGAGTGCCTACAAGTTAATAAAACAAACTCACTTAAAAATGGGCAAAAGATATAATAAGCAATTCTCAGAAGAAATGCAAATGTCTAACAAACATTTGAAAAATATACTTAACCTCAGCAGTGGTAAAAGATACGTACAATAAGAGAACATGAATTGCCACTATCTACCTATCAGATTGGCAAAAAATTAAGGGAGCTGATTGGACATATCAGTTAAAATGAATGAATATGCTGGACAAACTATCAAGAATGGATGTTAGTAATATATTGTAAGATGAAAAAAGCAAGTTGTAGAACATTGTACATCATATTATGTCATATTTGTAATACTTGTTAAAAAGCATATGTAGATACAACATTTATGCATTATAAATATGTGATATTATGGTAGTTTTTTTCTTAGGATAGTGTTAAGATAGGCACATAAGATAAGTATTATAAGTATTATTTGGTTTACTTTAAAAACGCTCCTTTGTTATGATTTATTTAACACGTATCAAGCTTTATACAGTTCTAGGAGCTACTATTACTGTTCAGTCCCTCATTGAAATATTATCTGTTAAATTCCTCTATATTTTTAGTCCTGCTTCTAAATTCTAATCTTTTTAATTCATTGATTTCTCTATTACTGCACTTATTTATTAACTTGCTTAAAGTATATAGTTTGTTTTGATAACTGCTAGAGCAAGTCTCTATTCATTTACAAAAAAATGAGTTTGTTTTCATGATTATTGTCATGTGTTTCCTTTCCAAATGAACTTTAGAATAGGCTGCTCAAGTTCCATTAAGCAACCCATTGGAAATGGGATTGCATTTATACAGTTATAGATCTTTAGGGAGTAATTAGAAGTCATTAGTTCAGAGGATTGAATTGAACCAAGTATTATATAAAAATATATGCCATGTTTTATGGAATTGCAGTCAATTCTGATCAAATTCTTCAAATCGATCTTGTTGAATTGGGTCAATTAAATAGAGTTCTGGCCCTAAACTATGGCATCTGGATCTTGTCAGGAACCCTTCAGTCTTTTAAGTTCCCAAGGTGTGTACAAGGGCTGTGGTAGATCTGCCTCCTTTGTCACCTGTAATTATTCGATATGACATCTCGAAGCACTCCCCACCTGCCTCATGAACACCCCGAGTGTTAAATAAATCACAACATCCTGGAATCTAGGTCATCAGCAGGGTGAAACAAATCAATGTAAATAAAGTCTGAACTTGCTTCCAAGTTGTTTGTTAGCAAGGAGTTGACAAGTTCAGACCTTTGGTCCTATGGGTCTTTAAGGAAAGCTTTTTTCCCCATTCCAATGACTTCCTGTTCATGGGAAAATGAGAGGAAATGAACCTCTAACAGGAGGATGGACCCACCCTTTTCCAGTCGTGTGGCTAATTTGTCAGGTGTAATATTGGCACCTGGTGGCTTGTGTTGGCTTCCTGCCCACCCTTGCTGGGGAAGTATCCAAATACTTGTAATAGGCAGTAGAAGACTTCAAAGCTATTTGTATGAGAAAAGGATATTGTCATTAAAGAACTTAGTGGTGAATACTCCCAATCATTTAGTGATGTCAAGATAAAAGGAAAAATTTAAAAACACATTATCTAGAGTTTTTTCTGATGTATCATATGACCTGTTACGACAAAGCAATGTAGTTCATTTAGTAATAATAAATATACAAGGATATATGTTTATCGTTCAAATGTGTAGTTTTCTTGTTATTGTGAAATTAACAAAGGTATCAATTATTTATACGAAGATTATGACTTATTTCTTTAAAGACATGATTCTTTTTCACTTAGGCTCATCTTTAAATAGGCACTCTTTATGCTAGCTAATGGAACTGTTTTCTTTGAATCAAAAGGGATAACTTCAATAATGTTGAATGGATATGATAAATGAAAAAGGACGATGTGGGTTTTCAGAATTCATTAGGAATTTTGGATGGGCACAGCTGGTTCAGTTCCATACCTCAATTTTCAGCTAGAAATAATTACTGCCTTTTGAACAATGGCATAGTTAATTGTCCAGCAATTCAAGGTAAATCTGTCCATGAGTAGGGATTAACCAAATTATAATCATTAAACCATAATATATTTCATATAACAATGGAACTTCTTTTAGTTTTTATAAATCATATAAGCTATATTGACTTATTGTATCTAAAAATCTCATGACAGAGTCAATGTTCATGGTTCTGGAAATCAAGAATGAAGTGTCCCTATAGCAGACATTCATAGTGTCATCATCTGTAAACCTCAGTCAATTAATTGTTTCTATCAAGTGATCAATGGATATTTCTTGCCTTTGTGGCATAACTCAGTATAAGAAAAAAATAATGAGTTATTAATCAACTTAGATATTTGTTGAAAATCTGTTCTATTGAAAGGTATATAATTAATTGGTTTTGCTCTGGCAGACTGGGTGACTTCTTTTTTTACATGTTCTTTTATTCTTAAAATTTTAAAAGTGTGGGATACAATTATTCAGGATTAGGTATACAAACGGTAATTATGCAGTTACCCTTGTTGATGAGGTGTTGGATGACTTCTATAAAGGAACAGCAAGGATGCATTGCACCCCAAAAGTTCAAGTTTTCAGAGACCTCACAATTTTCTACAACCTACCAGGCTGACAAGGCTGAAACACATCAAAAATTAGAAATAATACATTACGTAATATAAACTGTAAATGGGATCTGAGTTGAGAAGAGGGGAGATCAGTGTTGATCAAAACAGTCTTGGAGGGAGAGATTAGTTAACTGAATATTAAGGATGAATAGTATTTAGACAATCAGAAAGGAGAGTATCAGACACTTTAAGTGGGTGATAACTGGGAATGAGTGTAGAGTGAGGTAGGATCTTTGGGGAGGGCCAGATGATTATGACATTGATTTCAGGTTCCTGTGTGGTAGGAAATAAGGTAGATGGGTCAGTGACAAAAATATGAAAGGTCTTATAAATGTGGCAGAGGAAGTTAGATTTTTGAGGAGTGGTGGTGGGGATAATGTGATTTAAATAGCAATTTAGGAAGTTTTTTTTTTTTTTTTTTTTGGCAGTGATGACTACAATAAGAAGAGGATTTTGGGTGAAATTTGTTAGGGGTTTCTTTGGTAGACATAGTTAAAAGACAGCTACAGGTGGTGAGGGTGGAAACAGAGAGAGGGTGGAAACAGAGAGAGAGAAATAAATTCAAGAGAATTTTTGGAGGAAGGTGGGATGGGACTAGTTGGCATTGAATATATGGTTTGGGGAAGGAAAAGTAAATCAAAGCTAACTCCAAAATTTCCATTCTAGTAAGCTAGGTGGTTGATAACCCCGCTGATCTCTTAATCAAGGAAAATGATGAGTTCTATTTTTAGAAAGATTAATCTGGGTTCAATTGGGATGCCTTGTAGTGCTATCTTATAGGTAATTAAAATCATGGAACTAGAGAGTAGGTAAGGAGCCAAAAAAGACATGAAGAATTGATTGGTCGTTAACGGTTACCACCCATAAATCCAAATTTCTTAGCTGTTTTTTCAAAGCTGCTGTCATCTAGTCCCTCTTATACTGCTTATTTAGACTAATCTCTAGCTACCCCACAGGCTGTACCCCTCGTCTTGGTTCAGCCAGTCAGTACATTATTCTTGTTTTTTTCTTCGTGACTAAATTTTTGCTCTTTTCCCTGCCTGGAAACTTCTCCCTAGATCTCTAGTTATTAATATCTTCTCCGATTTTAGGACTAGCTGAAGTCTCTACCATATGAAAATATTTTTCAAAAACTCTAGTTCATACTTTTCTTTCTTTCTTTTAAACTTCTGTGGCATTTAAAGTTTGCACTCTTTGTATAAGCACTCAATCATAATCAAGTCTATGCTATTAATCGGATTAAATATAAATGCTTATCTATTTTTATCAGAAAACTGCAAATACTTTGAGGCTAAGGATCAATCTTCCTCTTGCTTCTATTAGGAACTGTATTTGACTGCTAAGAAAACAGGCTCCTGAACTGTGGCTTAAATAAACCAAGGGTTTTGTTATTCTCATATTGTGAGAAATATGGACGCAGTAATCCAAAGCTGACTTGGCAAATCTTGGTAAGAGCAGAGACCTGGTCTCTCTTTACCTTTTCACTTAACCCTCCTTAGCATGGATATGTTACTTCAGAGTTACAGACTGATGCTTTTCAAGCACAGCATTTGTGCTTCACACAGAGAGAAGTGGAAAGACCAGGGACAAGCGGGCCTTGCAGACCTAATCAGCCCTGCTTTTAACATGCTTCCCTGGAAGCGCCATCCCATAGCCTCCGCTTACATTTCATGGGTCATCAGTTAGATATAGAGCCACTCCTATTTGCAAGTAATGCTGCAAATTTTGTTTTTCAGTTGGACATATTTCTATCCAACAAAGCCTGCATTATTTTAGTAAAGAAAAGGGCTATTGGTAACTAATAGGTAACTAGTCTAGGTTCTTTGGCTCTGTCTCTTTCTGTCTGTCTATGTATATATATTCATACATGCTATGTACATATGTACATATAAATTTTTGTTCCAATGCCTACGTATATATCATGTTAAATATGCATATATGTGCATTATACATATGTATATTGTTTATAGTGCTTGTAGAGAGACAGAGAGACTATATCTCTATTTCTGTATTTGTATCTCTCTATTTGAATGAGAATATTGTTATGTATTATTTAGATATGTATATATAGATAGAGAGAGATTATGCTATATCTCTCTATTTTATCAAGAATGTGTACATATATACACACATGAACAAGACATTGTTAAAACTGGGACAAAGATCACAAGAAAAAGAATCTGATATGTTAAATACTATGTTAATTGCTAAGCCTATTATAGTTAAGCACATTAATATTTGCAATTGTAATTCTGCACAAATAATAACTTATTTGGATAGAATTACACCAAAAACGTTTTCCTATTGTCATAGTAGCTTTGATTAGTTTTCTAGTGCCTACGGTCAGCATCACTGTTATTAGAAATCCTTGAAAACCTTCCGACCCTCATATTTCTTGGAAGTTAAAGATACTGAAGTAGTGAATTGGGGTTTAATTTCTGTATTTTAAGTTTCTCCTTTTGCTTCTGTCCATCTCCATGATTTAACCAGTGATCCTCAAACTATGTTTGTGACACATTTTTGAATCCTAGAATTGCTATCATCACATATGAAAAAATGAAAAGGTTCCAGAGTAAAACTAGAGAAAAGATGCTGGAGTATTGTATGATAACCACACAATCAGGGCCTTTCTAACAGAGTCTCATGGAAGCTTCCCCCAATATTGGGTCTTTCACTTTGTCACTGTGTGCTCTCTTATATACTCCCAAGGAAGTGACTTGATCAGTTTGTGAACAGAGCATTGATTAGGACTCAGGTCACTTAACTCCAGATTCAAAGCTCTATAGACTCCATTATTCATGACAGCAGCAACAACAGCAGCAATTTACACTTGTGTAGAATGTACAGAGTGCCTCACCAATCATGCACTGTAGATGGAGTGTGTATTATTAATTTTTTTCAATAAGGAACCATATACAAAACTTATGGCAGGCAGAAGAACAGCAATTAGGGTGTTCTTTCACACTCACTGTGCATTGTCGGAGCTTTCCCCCATGGATTACACATACCCAATTGGTGGCAGTTAACTGGGCCAGCAGATCAGGGTGCTCCAATCTGAATCACTTGGACTGATTTATTGGAATAAGGTGACTTTTTTTTGCCAGACCATTTCCTAGCCATTCTTCCTATTATTTGGCCTTAGCCAATGTAATTATGTCTCAGAAGAGAAACAACCAAATCAATAAGAAAAAGAAAAATTTACTGTGTCCTCTTGCTTCATTGCTTTCGACGTGATACTTGAGCTTCTAATTTTTAAAAAATTTTTAATTTAATTTAATTTAATTTTTAAATTAATTAATCAATTAGAAAGATGTGGGGTACAATTCAGGGTTAGGTGTGCAAACATTGATCAGGCAGGTACCCTTGTTGATGAGGTATGCCCCTTCCTCCCCTAATTTTTTATTTTAAAGATGTGGGGTACAATTCAGGGTTAGGTATACAAATGTTCATTATGCAGGTACCCTTGTTGATGAACTGTGCCCTCCCCGGCAGTTTCCCACTACTGCCAATCCCTTTCTTATAGTATTATGATAATTGTTCAAGGTCCGCTTATGAGTGAGAACATGTGATACTCAGTTGTTTGTTTCTGTGGTAGATCACCCAGTATTATAGACTCTAAGTTCATCCAAGTTGCTGCGAAGTTCATAATTTTGTCCTTCTTTATAGCTGCATAATATTCCATTGTGTATATATACTTTTTTTTTTATCCAGTCCTCTTTTGATGCGCAGCATGGTTGGTTCCTTGTTTTTGCTATTGTGAATACTACTGCAATAAACATGTGTGTGCAGGTATCTTTTTCATAGACTGATTTGAGTTCCTCCGGATATATTCCCAGCAGGGGGATTGTGGGGTCGTATGGGAGGTCAATTTTTAGATCTTTTAGGAATTGCCACACTGTTTTCCACAGAGGCTGTACTAGTTTACACTCTCACCAACAGTGTAGAAGGGTTCCCTTTTCCTCACATCTTCTATTTTAGTATCAGGTACCCTTAATGATGTTATGTGTCCCCACCCTCCCCTGGCAGTGTCCCACTACTGTCGATCCCTCTGTTGTGTATTGTGATAAATGTTCAGCACCCACTTATGAGTGAGAACCCCAGTAAGAATATCCATCATTAATAAATGAAAAGACAAAAGATCCTGGCAAGGATGTGGAGGAAAGGGAATGCTTCTACACTGTTGGTGAGAGTGTAAACTAGTTCAACCTCTATGGAAAACAGAGGGGTTATTTTTTCTCTAAATGCATTTCAAAATGTATGAAGAAAAAAAATACTAGAGCTGAAATAAAAATTAACCAAATTCACAAATATAATAGGGAATGCCAAACATCTTCTCTCAGTAAATAATTGAACAAGTAGACAGAAAATCACTAAATATATCGAACAATCAACAGATTCTATTATTAAATTGACATAGTTAAATTTATAAGACTCTTCATTAAAAAAAATTCAGAGAT